>RJWM01043670.1:0-13686 GCA_004363535.1 Dasyprocta punctata | reverse complement strand
TTCCTCGTGTGGAACTGGTACTTGTGTTACAGGAAACTGAGTTAGACAAAAATATTATAGGCAGTCAGACAGGGCTAAATTCTTGAAAGAACCAGTGCAGAAGTTCAGATACCTTGTAACCTCTGAGGAGACAGGCACCTCCTGCTGTGGGCCAGATATCAAGACAAAAGGCAGAACAAATACACCCATATCCTAAGGATTGATATTCTAAATAGCTCTATATCACCCTGAGGAAGTTAGGAGCCAGCATCCCAACCCCCTACAGGAAGAGTCACTACTGTTAAGCATCCCCGCTTACTATGTGACTGGCTTCCCCATTTGTCCTTGATTTAATCAATTTTACCTGAGCAATTAGTCTTATTGGTTAACCATGGTTATGTCCCACCTTATACCCGTCTGCCATATGAGTTCGCAGTTTTCCCCATCATGATTTTATTCTATAAAAGTCCCTAAAAATGACGGAGTCCTTGGCAACCCACTCGGGCCCCCTTCTGTCCCTCAGACAGAAGCTTTCTTTCTCTCAATAAATATATTCTGCTCTTACCCTCTGTTGTTCCTAAAATTCATTCTTCGATTTTTAGAGAACACGAACTCGCGCCAGATGTATAGTAGGTTGGGAGTTTCACTCCCCCATTTGGAGGTCTGGGATCATTTTTCCTATATCACTTGTACATAACTTATTGTAATTCCTTTTTTCATTCCCTTTCCCTCCCTTTCTCCTCCATCTCTTGATGCCTGACATTTGAGAAAGATCTACCTACTTCCTGATCTTCATCTCCCATTTTGTTCTTTATAATTTGGGTTTTTCATACAAGAGAAATTATGTAATATTAAGCCTATGTGTCTGATTTACCTCACTTAACATTATGGTCTCAGAGTGCATCCATTTTCCTACAAATGACTCAAGCTTATCTTTTTTTTTTTTTTTTTTTGGTACCAGGGATGAAACTTACAACCTCACGCTTGCCAGGCAGGCGCTTATGTCGCTGAGCTAAATTTCCAGCTCTAGCTTATCTTTTTATTTATTTATTTATTTTTTTTATGGCAGAGTAGTACTCAATTGTGTGTAAGTATTACATTTTCTTTGTCCTTTTAATATAGGAGAAATATAACTCCCAACCTGCTAGATGTCAGGTGTGCCAAGTTTATGTCTTCTGAATCAAAGAATGAATTCCAAAAGACAAAGGATTTTAAGGGTAAGAGAAGTTTACTGGGGAACAGGAATAGCAATAGCTTCTGAGAGACAGGAGGGGTCCTGAGTGGGTTGCTACAGAGGTTCTTTGCCAAAGGTGTTTTACACAGCAAAGTCACAATGTGGGTACAATGTAGGTCAAACTATAGTCAACTGATAAGATTACAAGTACAGCTGCTTAGCCGGCATTGATCCAATAGGGAAGTGGGGCAGTAGCAAGATTATATGGCTGATATCATTAACCTTGGCTTATCCATGACTCCTAAAACAGGAACATTTTTAGGAAGCAATGAGTCTAGTTGTTTCGGTCTTAGATTAAGATAGGGTCCTTCCATACTTATTTTCTTCAGGGTTGTTTTCATGAAAGGATGTTGAATTTTTGTCAGAGGCTTTTTCTGCATCTATTGAGATGATTGTGTGGTTTTCACCTTTGCTTCTGTTTACATGCTTATTGCATTTATGGATTTGCATATGTTGAACCATCTATGCATCCCCTGGGATGAAGCCTATTTAGTCATGATGTGTGATCGTTTTGATTTGTTGCTTTCTGTTTGGCAGGATCTTGTTGAGAATTTTTACAACTATGTTCATTAGAGAGCTTGGCCTGCAGTTCTCTTTCTCTGTTGTATCTTTGGTTTGGAGATAGGGTAATGCTCCCTTCCAGGAGTAACTTTGGGAGCACTCCTTCCCTTTCAATTTCATTCAAAAGCTTGAGGAGTATTAGTGTTAGGTCTTTCCTGAAGTTTTGGTAGAACTCAGCAGTGAATTCATCTGGACCTGGACTTTTCTTGGTTGGTAGGTTATTTGTTATTGCTTCACTTTCATTTGCTGTTATTGGATTATTCAAGGGGCTTGAATCTTTTTGGTTCACTTTTGATAATTCATGTATATCTAGGAATCTCTCCATTTCTTCTGAAGTCTCCAATTTAATGGCATATAGGCTTGCAAAGTAGTTCCTAATAATCTTTTTGATTTTGCAATGTTCATTGCAATTTCACCCTTTTTATTTTTAATTGCATTGTTTATGTCTTTTCTCTCCTGTTTTTGGTTAGAGTGGATAAGGATTTTCTATTTTGCTTATTCTTCTGAAGAACCAATCTTTGATTCACTGATTTTTTGTATCTGTTTTTGGAGGGGTGTCTCAATTTCATTGCTTTCTGCTCTGATCTTCAACATTTCCTTCCTTTTGGTTCAGCGCTCTTGAGGGCCCCCACTATAATTGTGTTAATGTTTATCTGGTCTTTTATGTCTGGCAGTGTTGTTTTATGCAGTTGGGTGCACCATTGTTCCATGCATGTATTTTAATTGCTGTTATTTCTTTCTGTTAGACTATTCCCTTAGCCAATATGTAGCACATTTCTTTGCTTCTTTTGATCAGTTTTGGGTTTAAGTACACTTTGTCTGAATATAGGGTAAGTATACCTGCTTTATTTGTGGGGAGAGGTATCAGGAATCAAACTCAGGACCTCTTGTTTGCCAGGCAGGTGCTGTGCCACTGAACTAAATCCCTGGCCCTATACCTGCTTTTTTTCAGGTTCCTGTTTCATAGACTACTCTTTTCCATCATTTTATTTTTAGTCTGTGAGTTTCTTTTTAAGTTAAGTGTGTTTCTTATATATAGTATACTATTGGGTTTTGTTTTTTGATCCATTCTGCTAATATGTGTCTTTTGATTGAGGAATTTAGACCATGAACATTAAGAGTTACTACTGATAGGTACTGACTTATTCCTGTCATTGCCTTATTTCCCTTTCTTTCTTTTCTACTTAACTGCTAGTTGGCACATTCATTCTATCAGAATTTTTGTCATTGTCAGTTTCACCGTCTCTTTCTAGGATATCCTTGAGAATTTTTTGAATGGTGGTTGGTGATCATCCACTTATTTGATGTTTTTATAATGAAAATATTTTATTTTGCCATTAATTTTGACGAATGGTTTTGCAGGATATAACAACCTGAGTTAGAAGTTGTTTTCTTTGAGGGCTTATAGACTTTACTCCAAAGTCTTTAAAGTTCATATCAAGAAGTCTCTGTAAGTCTAGTCAGTTTAACTTTATAAAGGATTAATTGCTTTTCTCTAACCACTTTTAAGATTCTATTCTTGTGTTGAATTTCTGGGATTTTGATTATGATGTGTTGTAGAAAGGTTCTTTTCTGTTCATGTCTGTTGGAGAGTTGTATGCCTCACTTATCTGTTAAATTCCTTTCCCTTGTTTGGAATGTTTTCTGATATTATTTCAGTAAACAGTTTTTTTTTTATGCCATTTGTGCTATTTTCTGATTTTTCACTAATTCTAGTTAATCTTAGATTCTTCTTCATGTCATCTAGGAGGTATTGGACTGATTTTTCATGTTCTTTTATTGTTTTTAAGGTATCTCTCATTATTGGTCACCAACAAGAACCCTATCTTCTAGTTCTGGCACTCTGTTCTCACACTGGTCACTTCTGCTGTCCACACTTTAAGTAGAATTTTTAATCTCCTGAATTTCTATTCAGAGCCTCTTTGTGACTCTAATTCTCCTTGTCTCTTTTTTGGAGGGTGAGATAGGGTCTCACTGGGTGGTGCAGACTTGATGTTAAACTTGCAGTGGTCCTCCTGCCTCAGCCTCCCAAGTGCTGGGATTATAGGTATGTGCCACCATGCCTGGCCTTCTAATTCTCTTCTACATTGATCATTCATATTTTGCACTGTTTTGTTTAGCTCCACTAGATTTTTATTAGTGTCTTCTATAGAACTTGCTGATCATTTTGCTTATTTGGCCCAGTATCTCTTTATTTATATCTTCGGTGACTTTTCCAAATACCTTATTGCTGTTATTTTTCCTAATATCATGTCAAATAATTCAGGCGTGTGGCTTTTGGTTTCCTACCCTTCAATATTCCATAGATCAGCTTTGGGAGAGGGGAGTCTTGGAAGGCATTTTGTTCATTTATCTTCTCATGTTTCTATTTTTCTGTGTGTTGAGTCTTGTGGTGTGTAGTAGAAAGCTTTGTTTCTAGCATGGAGACCTTTTTAGTTAATATCTTCTTTCTGGTGATGTCTTTGTCTCAACATCTAACCACTTCCTTTTATGAGGAATGTTGCAGCTTATTTGGCTCAATATCCATGTCCCTAGGAATGGACCATGGTAATCTTTATAGTGGCCGGACAATCCAGATACTGGCATACAAAGAAAACTAATTAATAGCAATAACTATATCACCTTTGTTATAATAATAAAATAGGCAACAACCAAATCAAATATAAACTGGATATTGCAAACCCCAAGAAACAATAACATACAAACCTT
Source organism: Dasyprocta punctata (assembly GCA_004363535.1). Taxonomy (NCBI): domain Eukaryota; kingdom Metazoa; phylum Chordata; class Mammalia; order Rodentia; family Dasyproctidae; genus Dasyprocta; species Dasyprocta punctata. Next base: position 9,203 of record RJWM01043670.1, on the reverse strand, counting down.
AACCATAGAAAAGAGATCTAAGATTTCAGTTTAAACACTAAGATAAACCAGATATTGATCTAAGTAAATATCTACAAAATGGAACAGATTTTCCTCCACTAACAATAAAACAATGCTTAACATTAATAGCTTATACTTAAAAAACTATACATAGACTCATAAAATTTAATTGTTATATTAATAGGGATAGAGGGTTTGGTGAACATGAACATGAAAAAAGTAAAATTTGAAAAATTAAGCAATGGAAAGTGAGAAAGTGAAGATAAAAGTGAAATAAGGATCCTATTAAGGAGTAAAAGGAAATCAACAGTAATAGATAAGAGTAACAAAAAACCTAGTAGAAAAAAGGAGAAATAAGAAAAAAGTAAGAGTAAATTAAAGGAAAAAAGAAAAACTAATAAAACAACAAACTAAAAGAAAGAAAAGAAAATAAACAAAAAAAGGACCAAAACAACAACAATAACAGCACAAAAAAATAAATAAATAAAAAGGAGAAAAACTGAGTCAAAAAATTTCCATGTACATCCAAGTGAGTGGTTTGCATTCAGGACTCATAATTTTGGAATACAGCAAGTCACAGTCCTCTCCACCCACTTCACAACCTGTGGATCTGTACAGTGACACCCCTACTCAAGAGGACCCCCTTCTACAAACCCCAGGCCATGACGGTTGTCCAAGCTGAGTCATGTCCCTAGTTACACTGATATAAAGAAAAGTGATCAGAACCCTGGTCTCCACTAAATAAAGTCAGCAGGGTGGGGCCTTCAGCAGCCTCAGTGCCAAAACCTTCAGATCTGGTCACCTCTGAAAACCAGACCCACCGACCCTGGCCTCCCACCATGTAACGCGGGCCCTCTCCTTCTAGCCTGATCTTGACATTCTCAGTGGATCTATGAAGATCTGTGTCTAGCTCTCACCCTCTCCACATCTGTCTCCCATGGCTGTCTCTCACCTAGTCACTGTGGCAGGGTAATACTGACCTGAGTGAAGCTGTAGTATAGATGTTCTTTGGCTCAGTGTCACACAATCAACCCTTTCCCGATGTGGTGCCTGATTAGACTTTCACTGGCACTATGATGGGTGCTGCACTGGATTTCTTCTCCAGCTCTACCCTGCCATGAAGAAGTTAAGAACTGGGATAAAACCTCACATTGCTATTGCAGTTTAGAACAGCTGAGGGCTTTTCTTTAATGCTGCTGCTCCATCTGTTATTTCTTCCTGAAGTAGCTGATTCTTCTGGCCTTATCTCTTTTCCTGGGGGTCAGTCTCATCCTTGATCAGATTGGTTGGTTGGTAATCAGCTCTGTAGCCCTGTGCTTATTGGAACCAAGGTTCAGAACCAGCTAGGAGTTGGCAGTTTGATGCACCTCCTTGTGTAATGGTAGCTTCTTATATTTCTAATGAAAACTCTGTTAACTTCTTCCATTTTGTCAGTGATTTCATTCTTTGACTTTGTGAAACAACAGGCTTGGTTTCTATAGTGACAGTTGTTTCAAAGGTACAGCCAAGGGCTGAGGCTGGATAGTCTATTATCTTCACATAGCTATTTTATTAATCAGTTCCCTGAGATTGGGAAGCATTGCACTTCCCCTCACTTGATTGGGGTGAGTGGTCTGATTAAAAATGGCATGAACAAAAAGTAAAGTTAGTGAGACAGTTCATCCTCCAAAATCAGATGGCATTAGACATTCTAATAGCAGCACAAAAGGGAACTTGTGCAATTGTAAAAACTACATGTGTGTGCATCCCTGATCCTTTTGCTAATATCTCAATAGCTGTTCAAGATATTAGATGCCAAATCAATGACATGTCAGACTCTAAAATTCCTGGGACCTTATCCTTATCCGCCCTATGGGAAGCCATTACTAGCTCCTCTTGGTGAGAATCTTTGCTAACTGTATTCATAATCATCCTAATAATTATATTATATGGCCCCAGCATACTTAATTGTTTCTTTTCCTTTGTCTCCTCCAGACTTAAAACTGTATGCTTACACAAGATAAAAATGCCTGGTGTCTACTGAGGGCCTTTAAATAGACCCTCTGCAGAGTATCTCTGACTGCTGATCCACAATTACAACCCCCATCAGCCTGAAGAAGCCATATTGGACATTGCCCATTACTCCTTCACAGCAGTTCGGGTTAATTCTTCAGAGTGGGAATTGTTGCAGGCAGCTGAATCTGATAGAAATATTACAGGCAGTGAGACAGAACTAGGCCCTCCAAGGAACCAGTGTAGAAGGCCATATACCTTGCAACTGTGGGGGAGACAGACACCTCTGCTGTGGGCCAGATCTCAAAACAATAGATAAATCAAATGCACCCACACACTTCCTAAGGATAATCATCAGGAATTGATATTCCAAATAGGTCTTTATCACTCTGAGGAATCCAGGAGTCACCACCCTAACCCCCTACAGGGAGAGTCACTAGTCCTTATACATGCCCACTTTCTACATGACTCACTTCCCCATTTGTCCTCAATTTTACCTGAGCAGTTAATCTTACTGATTGTCCATAGTTCTGTCCCATCTCATGCCCACCTTGTGAGTTCCCATGTTTTCTCCACCTTAGACCTGCCTCACTTTGTGGTTTTACTCTGCAAAAGTGCCTAGAAAAGACAGAGTCTTTGGCAACCCACTTGGGACCCCTTCTGTCTCTCTGACAGAAGCTTTCTTTTTGTCAATAAATATATTCTGTTCTTAAAAAAATAAAAATAAAAATGGCATGAGCAGGCATGATAGAATGGCAGAGGGAGGGAGCAAACTGCTCAAATTGTCAATCAAGAGACCTGCTTAGAATGGGTCTTATGCTTGCAATTTTTCACAAATATTTGGCATTTTGTAGAGACCCAGAGAAGGGTTAACTTTAAAGCAATTATCTAAGAGCTTAAAAATCTATATTAGCACATGGGAGGATGAGGCAAGAGGATCATTGTGAGTTTGAGACCAGCCTGGGCTATAAAGTTCAAGGCCAGCCTGAACTGCATAGTGAGAACTTGTCTCAAAAGATAGGGCCAGGGATTCAGCTTAGTGGCTTAAGTGCCTGCCTGGCAGGCATGAGGTTGTGAGTTCAACCCCCGGTACAAAAACAAACGAAAAACCACCCCAAAATACCACTTATATAAATAAGAAAGAAGAGCTTAAATGAAGTGTCTTTTCATTGGAGGATCTGTTTTAATAGGCTGTCATGGAGATTTATGCATAAGAAAAAGGTGCGTTGATTTTGCAGACACCAGCGGATTTTATTGTAGTCCTTAAGCTCATTAACATTCTCTGGAGAATAAGGAAGATAACACTGATGGTTCAAATGTCCTTTTTTGCCAGGACTCTTCTATATTCCAAGGGTCAGTGGGCAAAAACATTGAAAGGACACAAGAGTCTGTAGGCATTCCCAGTTAAACTTCAGATACAAGAAGTCCACCTTAGGTGGCTTTGGTAAAAACTCACAGATACTGTATAGGAGAATATCCGGCCTTCTTTCTGTGCATGATGTCTATCCCTCCAGTTCTTCCATGAGTACAGATTACAGGAGGTGAGGCATTTTGTCAACTAATTTACACTAATGTTTTTGCCACCTGAACTATAGATCATCATTGTGCTAGAGGAATCATCTGAAAGAAGGAGTTATTAATAACAGTGCCCAAAAGAAAGTGAACACTTTTGAAATGCTTGTCATCTTGTTTGGTTATTATTATTACTACTGTTATTTTCTCTTATCTACCCAAGAGACCTATTTGGTAAGAAGTAGAACTGCTGGTATCCTGAAAAAACTTCCAAAAAAGTATCCTTGACTTCAGTCTGTAACTTCCATGCTGTGTCCAAATACTTGAACAAATGCAGTCGCTGAGCTAAAACATTAATCCACCTTGAAATCCTGCTTTGAATTCACCGTTAAATATTCCATGAAGTACAAAATTCATTCAGTGAATGAATGAGTAAAAAGGAAACAGCTATACTATGCAAGATTGCATGTGTGCTGTCTAAATTATTAGACATAATTTGATAGTTAATACAGACACACTCAAATCACCAGGATACCCACCAGGATGTAAGGAGAGCGGAAGAGAGTACAGGAGTATGGGAGTGACAAAAGGAGCCGTGACTTCTCCGGTTTGATAGCGAGAGCTTCTGAAGCTGAGGGAGGGGAAGAGTATGCTGAGCCTTTCTTGAGGGCCCATGGGTTTTACTGTGTTACCAGGAAGCAGCTGCTGCTCAATTTCAGAGTCAGAGGCTCAGTGGGGCTGTAGTGTCAGTTTCACACATTCACTTTTAGAATATGAAATCTCCAGGTCACACAGAGACTGTATCACTTTTCTGAACTTGCCAGGTACGCTGCCTGAAAGCTTCTGAAAACTGCTTCAGGAAGAGCAGATGAACTAATCACAGGTTTCCTGAGCCAGAGAAATGGACATCTTGCAAGAATAGATCTGTTGCTTAGTTTTATTAGTTCCTCCCAAGCCAAGCAGAGAAATGTATTGAAAGTTGTGTGTGCGTGTGTGTATGTGAATGCGTGCACATGCCTACATGCATGAGAGACAGAGAGAGACTCAGAGAGAGAGAGAGAGAGAGAGAGAGAGAGAGAGAGAGAGAGAGACTCAATTGCTTAATATTGCAAGGAAGAAGAGGGTTACTTGTGAATGAGCAGTGCTAGAGAGTAACAGCAGAAAATTATGTTGAAACAGGGCCCAAGAAGCCTTAGACGGTTATGCTGTTTGTAGAATGATGCATTTACAAATAATTTGTATAAAACAGTAAATGTTAGGTACTCTTAGCCCAAAAACAAATGAAAAAAGAAAAGTAACTATGGGATGATGGGTATGTTAAATCCCTTGACTGTAGTAATCTCCTTACTGTGTATACTTATATAAAAATAACTACAATCAAGCATCATATCATACAGATTAAATATGTACAATAAAAAAATCCCCTCATAATTTCTGTCATTTGTCATTTTTTTGTACAAGTTGACTCTAATTGTTATCCTGAGTGTGATTAATGATCTTTGAAATTCAAGGAACTAGCTACACAAAATCCTAATCGGTAATCTAAATCTTAAAGGCTAATTTTTTTGGCACTTGTTAAAATAAAAACCAAGAGACTCTGCTGGTCAATGGAAAGAATGGCAGATAAAATTTTAAGCAGTGAAATTCATGGTAACAGAAGAATTGAAATTGGGGAAGTTTTGCATTGTCTTTAATGAACTTCATGCGGTGTACGTGAATAAAATTTAAGAACCTAGTAAGTCCAGAACTGTAACTGTTGCAGGAGAATCCCCAAGCCAAGCCAAATCAAACCGAAAGGAAGATTCTTTGCTCTGAGGGGATAAAAAGGCAGCATTTAATCTTTATGCTGGCGGGAATCTTCACACCAGCGGACTCTTGCAGGGTAATTCCTCAACAGCACTGAGTTTACAGACAGCTTAGTTTATATAGAATTCAGAAGTGGGAGGTACAAAGCAAGTGACAAAAACATTACATAATTGGTTACATGCATTGAGTCAGATATTGATGGGCAGGCTAGTCTTGGACAGATAGGTTGAAACAAAGGAATTGCTTAACATAATATAGAAACACTCAAGGTGATATAGGAAAAATGATCCCAGACCTCCAAATGCTATGGGGGAATGAAACTCCCAACCTACTATACGTCTGGTGCGAGTTCGTGTTCTCTAAAATCGAAGAATGAATTTTAGGAACGACGGAGGATAAGAGCAAGATAGATTTATTGAGGGAAAGAAAGCTTCTGTCTGAGGGACAGAAGGGGGCCCGAGCGGGTTGCCAAAGACTCTGTCATTTTTAGGGACTTTTATACAGTAAAACCATGAGGTTAGATGGGTCCAAGGCGGGGAAAATGGGAATCTGAAAGGTGGGCGTAAGGTGGGACATAACTACAGTTAACCAATAAGACTAACTGCTCAGGTAAAATTGATTAAATCAAGGACAAATGGTGAAGCGGGTCGCGTAGTAAGCGGGGATGCTTAACAGTAGTGACTCTTCCTGTAGGGGGTTGGGATGCTGGCTCCTAACTTCCTCAGGGTGATATAGAACTATTTAGAATATCAATCCTTAGGATCTGCCTTTTGTCTTGATATCTGGCCCACAGCAGGAGGTGTCTGTCTCCTCAGAGGTTACAAGGTATCTGAACTTCTGCACTGGTTCCCCCGAGGGCCCAGCCCTGTCTGACTGCCTATAATTTTGTCTAACTCAGTTTTCCTGTAACAAAGGAACAAGGGGAGGTGCCCTTACAGGGTGAGCATAGTCAAAGGTGTCCTTGACTAGCCCAGAGTGCCTTAAGGTATAGACAGTTACCTGACTCAGTGCTTATCAGAGGTGTGCAGCTGGGCTTCAGATACTGTCAGGGTCAATTGAATTGAGGAGGAGAAATTTGGTCAGAGACCTCTAATTTCTATGATGAAATGCTTACGTTTGCTATTTTATAAATGTGTTCTTGCATTATAATTGTGCCCCAACGTAATAATCACTTTATAGGTCTAAAGCTTCTTGGGCTCTGCTTCTATTGGCTTCATGGAGGATTTAGTCATCCCATTTGACTACAAAGATGGGCTGTGGGACTGAACTGGGACTTTGGGTGGAATTTGTCCCTTTTTCTGTTGTTCTGCATTCAAGCGTGAGGTTGTGGTAAAGGGAATGCTTAACCCCATCCCCTTTTAGAAAAACAATGCATATGGAAAAAGACCCTGACCTTTACTGAATGGTAAAGTAGACTCAGGTCAGTTTGAAACATTGTAAGAAGCCTGCTTTCAGTGATAACTCTAGGCATGAGCTGAGTAAAAGACTTTGCTTCAAAGTCTCATTTGGCAATACAAGCTTCCTGAGGAGGAATGCAATTTGTCCCCCCACCCCCCCAGACCGTGTTCTGTGAAATAGCTGACTGGTAAGTGATCTACCATCAGGAAGACCTCCTGACTCCTCAGAAAGGTAGCTGAAGGAGACTGAGGGCAGGCTGCTGCTGTCTTTTGATTACTTCTACATAAAGGACAGTTTCCAAGCAGCTGGATATGGTGGATGCTTTGTGTATGTGTAACTAAGGGCTTTGATTTTAGAGAGACTCAACTGTTAGTCCTTGCTCTGTTACTGGTAGAAAAGGAAGCAGGAGATTCACTTCATCCCATAGGTTCTTGAGCCAGAACTTATGCTATTTTGTGTTTTATTTGTAAAAATACAAAGTATCACTTGATTTCTAGATAGAAGGGAGAGATGATGAAGTTATAGGGCTAGAAAATGTGAGGAACCCAGGATACTTTAGTGGTGTTGGTCAGAACATCACCCCCCCACAGTTTTTGCATCTGTTCCCCTAAAAGTTTAGCAACTGTTCCGGTTCCTCCAGGGGATTTCTGTATGGATTGGCTTTTTGGGCATATCCTGGTGTAATCTTGGCTGAAGAAAAGGACCTTAGACTAAATTTCCCCCAAGGTATCTGACTTCTGCTATTAAAGAAGTGTTTGGCATTCAAATATTATTCTATTCATTTTTCATCAGATATTTGTTGCATATCTGCTGTGTCAGCCACTGTTCCAAACCCTGGGGATATAAGCTAGAGGCAAGAGTGACTTGGTTTAGAAACAGGTTAAAAAAAAAAAAAAAGGAAAGAAGCAGGTAATTTTGGCCATGTTTAGGTACAAAGCTAGCATAATGATCTCATATCTAAAATGTTCATTTCAAAGAAATTGAGAAAAGAACAGTGGCCACCAGTGACTTGGTAGAAATAGAGGGGATGGTGTAAGGGAAGTGGTTGATTAACAGGAACAATGCTACTATTTGACAGAAGAAATAATTTCGGGTGTTCTACAGCATAGCATGGCAAACAAAATCAGCAATAATCATTATTTATCTCAAAATAGAAGAATTTGAAGATACTTTCCATCAAGAAATGACAAGTTTAAGGTGACAGATGTAATTATTACACTGAGTTGATTAATGCATACATGAACATTATGCTATACCTTTTAAATATGTCTAAATATTACGTGTCAATAAAATGCACTGTAAGAAGTATGGTATAGGGGAAGATGTAGATAGGATATATGAAAATGTTATATGAGGGACTGAGCATCTTTAAATTTTGGAATCCATGAGGGGTCTTGAAACAAGCCCCAAGAGAGGATGACGGTAGACACACACACTCACACACATGCACACACACATACACACACACATGCACATGCACACGCACGGGCTCGCACATACGTATATATGGTTACTATATATTTAATTGCTTCAGTTGGCACTACAAATATTTACAACAGGACAAGAGACATAAATCAGGACTGTCCTGGATGCACCAGGAGTAATGTTCAATCAATTCATAAACATTTTTACATAGCAGAGGGGAAGGAAGATAAAACCAAAGATAATTCTCAACCCTCCAGGCCTATATTGTGTTCCTTTCACTTAGGCATCCTTGCAACTCATTTCACAGAGGAAACTGCAACCGGGCGCGGTGGTGCACGCCTTTAATCCCAGCACTTGAGAGGCTGAGGTAGGAGGAATGTTGTGAGTTAGAGGCTGGCTTCGGCTACAACGCAAGCACAAGACCGGCCTGAGCTACATAGTGCGACCCTGCCTCAAAAAACTAGGGCCGGGAGTTTGGCTCAGTGGCTTAAGCGCCTGTCTGGCAGGCACAAAGTGGTGAGTTTGATCCCCTGTGCCAAAAAAAACAACAAACAAACAAACAAAAAAAACTGAGGCTAAGTCTAATTTTCCATACTCTGATCTGTAAATTTACCATCTGCCTAGATTCATCCTCCTCTCCTCTCTGAGTCAGGTAAACTTCCACTTATATCTGAATTCCAGGCTCTCCTGTTTTTCTCCTCTCCTGGCCTCACCACAATCTTCCTCACCTTGCCCTCTCCTCTCTGCTCCCCTCCTCCGCCTTTTTCCTTTCTTTCTCTCTCCCTTTTTCCCCCAAGCATGCTCTAACCCAAAGCATCTCTTTCCTCATCTTATGATCATCTTACCCTACAATCTAACTTTACTTCTACTTGTCTAACGCTAACTCTTTGAAACCACAGCTGCATGTGATGTCTCCTTTTCCTTGTGTCCCATCCGTTCTGGGCAGTATAATTTCTGTCTCCCACTGAGTTAGTAAAGCTGCTTCATCAAGGTTAGCTCTGTCCTTGAAATGACCATAACCACTGTAGGTCTTTATCTCTTCTTTGATCTTCCCTGAGGCCTTCGGCATT
>RJWM01043669.1:0-13617 GCA_004363535.1 Dasyprocta punctata | reverse complement strand
TGCTATATTGCATATTATTATCCTTTTAATAGATGCTTAGGCTACCAGCCTTAGGACTGAAAAGACAATCAAACAATATAAGCATTAAGTTGTCTTGGTACCTCAGATACTATCAACTCAGCCTGTCCTCCAAATCAGTTTATGAGTGTGCGTGTGTGTGTGTGTTCTTGTCTCCCAGCCCTCATGCCGGTTGGCTCACGGGAAGGGTGAATTGACTTCTTGTTACTCCTTCCAGGCCCAGCATGACTTCCACCGACTCGTGGGAAGGGAAAATTGGCTTGTTTCTCCTCCTGGGCTCTGCATGGCTTATGCTAGCCTCCTTATGTTATTTATGTGATCTTCATTTTCTTTGTTTGATTTTTGTTTTGTTTTGAGACAGTGTCTCACTATACAGTTCAAGCTGGCCTTGAACTCATTATGTAGCCCAGGCTGACCCTGAATTCAGGAGATCCTCCTGCCTCGGCCTTCTGAGTGCTGGGATTACAGGCATGCACCACCACACTGAGCTGTTTCATTTGAGACAGGGTCTCACATATAGATCAAGCTGGTCTTGAACTATGTAGTTCAGGTTGGCTTCAAACTTGCAGCAACCCTCCTCCCTTGACCTCCTGAGTGCTAGGATGATAGGCCTGTAGCACCATGCCTGGTTTTATGTGATAAAATTAAAACAGCATTTTAGCTGGGACATTGTGGCACATGCCTGTAATTCCAGCACTTACTAAGGAGGCTGAGGCAGGAGGATCACTTCAAGTTCAAGGCTAGCCTGGGCTACAAAGTGAGTTCAAGGTCTGCCTGAACTGCATAGCAAAAGTTTATCTCAAAGATAAATAAATAAATGAAATAAAACAACATTTTTAAAAGAAAATCTGAATAGAGTTCAACAGTTAATAGTAAAATGATTCTTGCCTTTCAGAGTTGATACAAAGACACACTAACAGTCACATTCATTTATTTATTTTTTTTTTGTGTGTGTGTGGCACCGGGGATTGAGGTCACAACCTCATGCCTGCCAGGCAGGCACTTAAGCCACTGAGCCAAACTCCCAGCCCTGGTTTTTTGAGGCAGGGTCGCACTGTGTAGCTCAGGCTGGCCTTGCGTTTGCATTGTAGCCCAAGCCGGCCTCAAACTCACAACGCTCCTCCTACCTCAGCCTCCCGAGTGCTGGGATTAAAGGCATGCACCACCACGCCCGGCACATTCATTTATTGGAGTTGTTAATATTTTCTTTTTCTTCCTTTTTATTCTATTTTATTTTTTATTTTTTAATTTTTTTTAGACAGCATCTCACTATGTTGTGCAGACTGGTCTTCAATTCCTGGGCTGAGGCATCCCTCCTGCCTGAGCCTCCTGAGTACTGGAACTACACAGGTACGCCACTGCAGCTGGCTGAGGCCTCACCTCTGAATGCCAGACAGTGGGTAGTTTTATCTCTTGACACCCACAGTGGGGATGACATTTCAGCCCATGTAGCCTTGGGGACACGTGCAGCCCAGGCTCACAGTGAGGGGCAAAATCATTGTCCCGGCTTTGCGGAGCACGCTGTGAGGGAGAGAGCTGATGGGCCGCTGGATGGCAGCTCACCACAGGGGCTGGCGAAGGTGGCGGAAGTGCTCTGATGGGGAGAACCTCGGGCACCACTTACCCCGAGTGTCCAGTTAAGGCTTCTGGAGAGGGCACCAAGGACACTGAGGCCTTGCGGTGAGAGAGACAACCGTGTTTGAAGATCCTTCTAGGAAAGGGAACAGACTCAAGGAGAGAACCTCCCGGGTTCTAGAGAGAAGACACTGCACTATTTTGTACGACTAAGAACAAACAGAAGCCAGGCAGGGTAATCCCAGCACTCTGGGAGGCTGAGGCAGGAGGAGCACAAGTTTGAGCCCAGCCAGGGAAACGTCTCAAATTAAAAAGTGAAAAAAATGGGATGAGGATATAGCTCAGTGTGAAGGCCCTGAATTCGACTTTCAAGGGGGAAAAAAAAGAACAAATGGATCCTTTGTGACCGGGCCCAGTGCGGTGGATTCTTCGGCACTAGGGCAGGGCAGCAGCAAGAGGTTGGCCTCATGCATCCTGGGGTGGGTCAGGGGAGTTGGCCACCCCAGGCCGAGTCCAGCTACCCTCAGGCCCAGGGTGACATAGATGCAAGAACAAACAAAAGCTCAAGACTTTGGGGAACCGTGTTTGAAATACACAGATCCTCCTGCCCACTCTGGGAAGGCCCCCACCTGGTGGCTGAGCTTCCCAAGCCGCTCTCCTGGCTGCCTGTCCGCGACCTGGGAGCCACTCTGACCACTGCCGCAGTTCAGAATGCAGGGGCGGACCCGGGCCGTGTGACAAGGTCCCAGAGCGTGGGGAAGCAGCCTGTGGCCCTCACCACGAGCCACCGGGCCAGCGCTCAGGACTCTGCGGAGAACTCATCTCGGGAGCTGAGGACCCCGTCCCCTAGGTGGAAGGCACAGAGCAGAAGTTTAGAAAGTCAAGCCTCTGACCACAAAGCTTTCCGCAGCACGCGGAGCGCTGTCTCCTGCTTTCCTCAGTGAGGAGGGCAGCACCCGAGCTACCGGTCTCCGGCCACCTCCCCTCTCTTCTCCGGACGCAGCACCCGGGCTGCGGCTGGTCAGACTGACTTTGCAGGCTGTGAACGGGTTTCACAGTGTCCTATCATCCTGGGGGGATGGGACCCTGTTTCTCTTCAAGGCTAAGATGAGAAGGTAGCATGGGAATGGCCAGAGGTCTTCATCTTGCCTTGTAACCTTGGCTGCCTGTGACACAAGCACAGCCTTAGAACTCAGTTTGTGGAGACAGGGTACTCATTCCGTCACTGATAAAGTCCTCCCGTCCTTTCCGGGCTCTCTCGTATCTCTCAGACTTCCCGAAACAGACAACACGCAGTGAGTGTCTCTGTGAGGTCACTGTTGCAGGTGAAGTCAGCTTTGGCTGTGCTCATCATGGACCAGCCTGGTGTTTTAACACCAAGTACAATGTTCAATGTCAAATCCACTTGTGCCCGAATCCTGAACCCCGAGGGATCCTGACAGCCATCTAAAATCCTTTTGCTAGCTGTACGTGGTGGTGCACATCTATAACCTCAGGACTCTGGGAGGCTGAGGCAGGAGGATCTCAAGTTTGAGTCCAGCCTGGGTAATTCAGGGCCTTAGAAAGACCTTGTTTCACAAAGAGCAGGAAGGAGGGAGCGAGGGGGCTGAGGATGTAACTCAGTTCTAAGGCTCTGGTTTCAATCTTCAGTACCTCCAAAAAAGGAGGAGGAGAAAGAAATGATTCTGTGATTCTGTGATTCCTGTGATTCCTTTTGCAAATAAAGACTCTGCTTGTGTGGCTCCCCTGCAGGTAGTTCTGTGTAAACCGCTGCTTTATGCTGGTGGCACCGAGTCAATGAGAAAGCATTTGATGGAAGGGGGCAGCAGCACTCTGCCTTTGGGTTGAGCGCTTTCCTTGCATTCATAGGAGGGACTCCAACCACCTGTGCTCACTGAACCCCAACTATCCCCCACACGTTGTGATGAATGCTATGGAGGCTCTAGGACCCCAGCCTGGCCCACAATTCCTATCGTGCACAAAGTTCAATCGCCAGCGCTCAGTCTGTATCACAGAGGTCAACAAAACCATTGTGAGTTTCAACGACTTCCCATGCAACAGCGGAGCTACGACTAAAAGTCAGAATCTGGGCTCTTGTAATAGTTTGAGTCTCAAAAACTCTTTTCACTCCAGATTGACTAGCAGAGCTCACTGACTGCCTTGCTGGCTTGGGGAATCGGGAGGGATCCTTAGTCAGTGGAAGAAAAGCTTGAAATCCTCTGAACTGTTGTTACATGGGCTGTGAACCCTAAAGCCAGGTGACCTGGTCCTCAAGAGCAATGCTATCCATCAGTCCTTCTGTCCATTCATCCAGCAGCAGAACACTGGGCCCTTGAAGCCACAAAGCTAGGTGTGGTGGTGCACACCTGTAATCCCAGCCCTCAAAAGGCTGAGGCAGGAGGCTCACTGAGAGTTCCAGGCCAGCCTGTGCTACATAATGAACTCAAGGCCAGCCTGAACTGCATAGTGAGCCCTTGTCTCAAAAAACAACAACAAAATTAGAAACCACTGTGTCATCGCAGTGATTCTTGGTTTAAAGACTCAAGAGAGAACGGGTACTCCTGAGCCTGCAGGCAGAGCGGCCTGGAGCTTTTGGTGTGGTCCGCGTTTCTCAGAGGCGATAAGACGGGCAGAACGTGAGCTTTACCATTGGAACCGTGTCTAAGTGCACTGATCCGTGTGCGCCCTTATGGCAGGGCTGTGCGGGCCAGCACCGCTGTCAAAGGTCTCTGTCTCCAGGCATTTTTCCCTTTCTTTTTGCAGTCCGGGCTGGATCCCCAGGCCATCACGCCAAACCACATCCTCAGACTCCTGGACGCTGGGGTCACAGGTGGCGTTACCTTGCGGGGTCCTAGAGCTCTTTCGCTTCCCAAACCGAAAGTCCAGACGTGTGAAACACTAACTGCTTCTCCCTCCACCTCCTGGACACTTCCCTTCCACCTCTGTCCCTGCGGGCTCCACAAGGTCTTCAGACAAGTGGCCCCATGCAGTCTTTGTCCTGTGCGACAGGCTGCTTGCCCTTCTGCCTCCCTGGCTGACCCCTGCTGGCGCTTCCCTCATCTCCCCGGCTGCGTCTTGTTGCACCACAGTGCCGAGCTCACCGTGGTTGGAGAGAAATGTGACCCTCTATGGGCAGCATGTCCAGCTTCTCTTGTCCCTTCACGTCTCCTTCCCCACCTTCACATTTATTTATGTATTTATGTATGTATGTATTTATTTATTTAGACAGGGTTTCACTGTGTAGTTCAGGCTGGCCTCAAACTCAAAGCAATCCTTCTGCCTCAGCCTCCTGAGTGCTGGTAATATTACCATGCCCAGCCCCCATCTTCACTTTTAGTTGAAGAGATTGCTTCGTATTCTACTGAGATTAAATGCGGGATGAGCTGGGGATATAGCCCAGTGGCATAAGCACCTGCCTGGCAAGTGCAAGATCCTGAGTTCGATTTCTGGAACAAAACAAACAAAAACAACTAAATGTGGCATGAATGGCATTTGTGACCTTGACAAGAGGAGCTACCCACAAAGTGATGATAATACGAGTGGGCTTGCATGGGAGAGACCAGAAGCTGTGGTGAGGATGGAGGATTTCCCTCACAGCTCTGCAGCAAAAGAACCCCAGGACATTGGTGGATGACCCTACTTCTCTAGGTAGGTGCAGCAATGCATGCTTATAACCCTAGCAACTTGGGAGGCGGAGGCAAAAAATTCAAAAGTTTGAGCCCAACCTGGGCAATTTAGCAAGATCCTGTCTCAAAATAAAAGTGCAAGGCCAGGTGGGGTGGCTCACGCCTGTAATCCCAGCACTCGGGAGGCTGAGGCAGGAGGATCACTGTGAGTTAGAGGCCAGTACACAGAATTCAAGGCCAGCCTGAACTACATAGTGAAACTATGTCTCAAAAAGACAAAAAAAAAAAAAAAGTGTAGGCGCAGGGAAGCAGGTATCTCTGCAGTTCAGGAGGCTGAGGCTCAAGTCTGAGGTGAGCCTGGGTAGTGCAGTAAGAGCATGTCCCAACATTTGGGGGGAAAAAAGGCTGACAGTCTGCAGTTGCAACTCAGCACTCACTGAATTTAATGCCTAGTTCCAGGTCACGGGGTAGTGGCAAATATAGTCATCTAACTGCTGGGGACAGTGCAGCAAGCAAGGCCTCTGCCCCGGGCGCGCTGTCCTACTGCTGGATCCTCCTCAACCCCATGGGTGAGGTCTCAGAAGCAGGAGGCAGGAATTCGTGAGGAAATTTCCAGAGATAAGAAGGGATTTCCTTCCTGCCCAGAATTTCAGGGGAGAAGGGCTCACGGAGGATTCTGCTTTGCTTTTGCTTGTGTTTTTCCAGACAGGGTCTCACATGTAACTCAGGCCAGCCTTGAACTCGTGGTGACCCGCCTGCCTCAGACTCCTGAGTGCTGAGATTACAGGTATGCAACCACCACATCCAGTTAAGGTTTTTCTGTTTTCTTTTTCTTTTTCATTCATTCATTCTTTTTTATTTTTATTTATTTATTTATTTTTTGAGATAGGCTCTCACTATGCAGTTCAGGGCATCCTTGAAGTCACTATGTAGTCCAGGCCTGCTTCAGCCTCCTGAGTATTAGGATTACAGGTATGTACCACAAGGCTGGCAGGCTTTTGTTTTTGTTGTTGTTGCTTTAAATTAGTTTCATTGGTACATTTTTGACGTAATGATCACATTCATCATAGGGAATTTGTAAATGTCCATAATATATCTTAATTCTTTAGTTCTATCATTCCCCTCTCTTCCTTTCAATCTTTCTTCCCAGCTCCCTTTACTAAACTAGGTTTTTGCTTTAGCGCAAGTGTCTCTGGCTAACATCTATGCTTTCCTGATTGGTTGGTTGGTTGATGGAAGTCAATGATTTTTTAAATAATCATTTCAAAGCTAGGGATTGAACCCAGGGCCTTCACAATGAATGACATCCCCAGCCCATTTATTTTATTTATATTCTGAGATCTGGTCTCACTAAGTTGCCCAGGCTAGGCTCAAACTTTCTATCTTCCTGCCTCAGCCTCCTAGAGTGCTGGGATTACAGTATAGGCATGAGCCACCACACCTGTTTTTTTGTTTGTTTGTTTTTTTGTTTTGTTTTGTTTTGGTGAGACAAAGTCTCACTATGTAATCCAATATGACCTTGAACTATGTCACTGAGGCTGGCCTTAAACTCAGTCTCCCAATGTAGGATTACAGGTGTGGGCCACCACACCTGGTTTGGAAGTCATATTTATAAGAATTTTTGTTTTTTTCCATGGTTTGACTGATACGTTAATCCTGTTCATTAGGAGGCAGCATATTTTACTCTGTGGCTGAGCTGACGATAAAATACATACCTCCAGACTATTTTATTTGGATGTGTGAGTTAAATGAAAACCTTCTGTGTGTACCCATTACTATGTGACAAGGGGTACTGAATGTGTCAGCACAGTAGCAAGTCAAAATTGGGAGGTCAGGAGAGACTTCCTAGAGACGGCACCTAACAGAGACCTGAAGGAAGAGTAAGAGCTGGAAAAGAAGAAAAGGAAGAACGTTTCTGGGAGAGAGAATGATGAGTAAAAGCAAATAGCAGTAGTGTGCAGGACCAGAGGAGCCCATAGAGGACAGAAAATGGGGAGAAACTGGGAAAGATGTCCTGGAGCCCTGGTGTTGGGTTATGATGACAGGTTTTCATTTATTTATTTATTTATTGAAAGCAGGGTCTCACTGTGGAATGCAGGCTATCCTTGAACTCACTTATGTAGCCCAGGCTGGCCTCAAATTCACAGTGATCCTCCTACCTCAGCATCCCGAGTGCTGGGATTACAGGCATTATTTTTTAAATTTAATTATTTATTTATTTAATGATTTTTGGTACAGGGGAGCAAACTCACGACCTCATGCTTGCCAGGCAGATGCTTGCACCACTGAGCTAAATCCCCAGCCTTTATTTATTTATTTATTTATTTATTTGGTGTTTTGAGGCGGGGGTCTTATTACATAGTTGAACTCAGTATGTAGCAGCCCATACTAAACTAGAATTTGCAATGATCCTCCTGCCTCAGCCTTCTTAGTACTGGGATTATAGGCATGTACCACCACACCCAGCTAGACTTTATTTTATTTGCCTTTATTTTAAAAGGGCATTAAACACTTTAAGGAGAGATAAACCATGTTCCGTGAAGATTACTGTGACTCCTACATGTGGAAGGAGGGAAGCTAGATTATCAGATTATTTATTTACTTATTTATTTGAGACTGGGTTTTGTTATGTAGCCCAGGCTGGCCTTGAATTTGTGTCAATCCTCCTGCCTCAGTCTCCTGAGTGCTGGGATTTCAGGCGTGGGCCACCACACTCTGCTAGATTTTCTTTTTGAAACAATCACTGATCTATAAGGAACTCAAGGGGTCTCCAGGCAACCAGGAGGGCACGATGGTAGGGTTGTAAGGATGGAGCTCCAGGATGAGATATACATTTTTTTTTCTGGTTTTTTGAGACAGGGTCTCGCTGTGTAGTTCAGGTTGGCCTTGAACTCGCAGTGATCCTCCTGCCTCAGCCTCTCAAGTGCTGGGATTACAGGAGTGGGCCACCACACCTGGATATGAGATAGGCATTTTAAAAGAATCACTCTCCTAGAAAGAGTTTAAAAGGGGTCCGGTAGGTAGCCAGGAAGCCGCGCAGACCCAGGCTCCAGGCAGTGAGAGGTGCACGATGTCCACCATGCGTTTCCTGTGCCAACACTGCCACCAGCCCCTGAAGCTACGTCAGACCTTGGAGACGGAGACGCTCCGCCGGGCACAAGGGGCTCCAGGGGGGCCCCAGGCGGGCAGCGGCAGCTCCACGGAGCTGGCAGGCTGTGGAGGGGCCCAGGCAGATGCCTCCAGCAGCCTCCGTGACCCCAATGGCAGGACGTCCCAGAAAAGTGCCAAATCCTTCACCCTGCTAGGCCACTTAACCTCCGTGAAAACTCTGGACAACATTCAGAACACCTGCGCCTACATTTTCGACGCCAGCTCGGACCTGGAATCTCTGGACCACGCTCTGTGCGAGGAGTGCACCGACTGTCTCCTAGAGCAGCTGGACCGGCAGCTGGCGAGCACCCAAAGTGACATCCAGACCTACAGGCGCTGCCTAGAGCGCGAGCTGCCGCAGGATGGGGACGAGAAGGACGCCCTGCAGGCCCAGCTGCGGGGTCTGATGCTGGAGGAGGCCAGGTTGGTCAGGGAGCTGGGGCACCTGGACAGGAGCCAGGCCAACATTGCCGCCCACCTGAGCGCAGCCCAGGCCGAGAACGCTGAGCTGGACCAGCAGGAGGCGCAGAACCTAAAGGACCTCAGGGTCTTGCAGTGGCAACAGCAGGAACTGTCGGACCAGCTGTGCAGCCTGGGCAACCAGCTGATGTACGCCCAGTACCAGGTGCAGAGCCTGAGGAAGACCGACATCTTCAAGGTCACTTTTGAGATCTCGGACGACGGGCCCGTGGGCGTCATCAACAGCTTCAGGCTGGGCCGCCTCCCGCGGGTCCCCGTGGGCTGGGATGAGATCAACGCGGCCTGGGGACAGGCGGCTTTGCTGCTGCTGGCCCTGTCCAGGGCCGTGGGGCTGCAGTTCCAGCGGTACCACCTGGTGGCCTGCGGGAACCACTCCTACCTGAAGTCCCGGAGTCACGATGGTGAGGAACTGCCCCTGGCCTCCGACGGGAGCCACAACGTCTTCCTAGACAACAAATTCGACCGCGCTATGCTGGCCTTCCTGGATTGCCTGCAGCAGTACCAGCAGGAGGCCGGCCGCGGAGGACTGCGCGTGCCCTACACTGTGCACCCGCAGGAGGGGCTGCTGGGGGACCCCGCTGTGCCCGGGGACCAGTGCTCAGTGCGCACGCACCTCAACACCGAGGAGCAGTGGACCTCCGCGCTCAGGCGCTTGCTCAGTAACCTGAAGTTCTGCCTGGCGTGGGCCTCCCAAAGGTATCGCCCAAAGCGGGACTCAGCTTCCAAGACGCCGGGCGGCAAAACAGATGGGTGATAACGCGCGTGGGGTTCCGCAGACCAGTGGTCACACTGAGTATTAACTCAAAATAAAGCACTGCCTGGAGCAAATCGGAAAAGTCTTTATGATTTCTCTCTTCCCCATCCATTAAGTGGCTAATATGTCCAGACTGGGTTGTACGTTGTTTTGTTTTTTAAAAATATTTATTAGTATATGTTTGCATAATGGTTACGTTCATTGTGGGGAGTTGGTACATGTACATAACATAACTTAATTCAAAGTGGGCTTGCGGGCGCATGCCTACATTTCCAGCTCTAATGAGGCTAAGGCAGGGTCCTCAAGAGTTCTCAGGAGTAAGCTTAATGTCAGCCCAAACTGCATAGTGAGACCCCACCTCAAAAAGACAAAAAGATAATTCTTTTTGCATCCCCTTCCTGAGCTTGAATTCGTTATCCTAAGGTCGGTTACCTACACCACAGGAATCCATCCATCCAAGTAAAATCTAACTGAAAGTGTCCAGAGAGACACCCGGGGATTAGCACCCCGCATAAAGATGCCACTAGTTGACAGATTGTCTCTCAGTGGGGATGCTTTTTATTTAACTCTTGAGTCTCTTTGCTTATTTGTCTGTGAAATGGGGATGACAACTGTGCTCCTTCGCAGGGTCATCAGAGGATAAAATGAGACAGTCAGGGTCACGCCCTTAGAATTGAATTGGCACACAGTAAAGAATTAGTACTCCTATTTCTTTTTGCTACTTAGCAATGGACTCAACCATCAAGATAGATATGTGCCACCATGGCTGGGTTAAAATAACAAAAAGGCCTAAATGTTAACCCAGTGGTGGAGTACTTGCCTAATACGTCAATCCCTGATTTAATCTCAGGTGTCACAAAAAATTATACATTCATATAAATGTATGTATTATACATTTGTATGTACACACCTATCATGTAGGCATATATATATGTATGTATTTTGAGACAGGATCTTGCTATGTAGTTCAGGCTGGCCTTGAGCTCAGTAGGGATCCCAGGCTGGCCTTGAACTTGCAGCAATCTTCCTGCCTCAGCCTCCGGAGTGCTAGTATTATGGGTGTGTGCCACCACACCTGGCATATATTTTTGATGAAGCACTAAATATACACATTTTTTTTAAATCCCATGGTAGCCAGGTGTGGTGGCACATGTCTGTAATCTCAGCACTTGGGAGACTGAGGCAAGGAGGATCATTGCCAGTTTGAGACCAGCCTGGGCTACTCTGTCTCAAAAAGAATAAATAAATAAATAAAAATAAAACAAGTGGGTGGATAGATAAATGTACAAATAAACAACAGCCAGGGGAGAGGAGAGCTACTAGAATGTGATTAAGGGCCACGTACAGTGAGGCTTTTTAAATTTTATTGAAAAGCAGGATTTTTCTAAGAAAAAAGGAAGGACGTTAAAGGCAAAACATGGGTTAAACAATTAGAGCAGGACTGGGGATGTGGTTCAGTGGTAGAGCTCTGACCTTGCACATATAAGGTCCTGAGTTCAGTCCCCAGAACTACCAAAAAACAAAAACAGCCATTGGAGAATCAGGCAAAGAGGAAGAAAAGACAAAAGTCACAAAGAGTGGGTTTTCGGCTGGGTAAACAAAGATTGGAGAACTGAGGCCCTGCTTTTTATTCAGGATGAATAGAAGCCATTCAAAAATTCTGGTCAAAGTAATATTTCTTGAGACCTTTCTTAATGACAGAATTTATGCACCATTATGATTATGATTATTACTTTTTTGTCCTTTTTGAGACAGGGTCTCGCTATGCAATTCAGACTGGCCTTGAGCTCACTTTGTAGTCCAGGCTGGTCTCAAACTCCCAGTGATCCTCCTGCCTCGGCCTCCCAAATGCTGGGATTACAGGCATGTGCCAACACACCTGGATTATGAGACAGGGTCTTAATATGTTGCCCAGGCTGACCTTGAACTCCTAGCGATTCTCCTGACTGTTTCTTGAGTGCTGAGATTACAGGCATGTGCCACCACGCCTGGCTCTGCCTTTATTTTTGATAGCTGTAAAATCTAGGCTGGGAAAAAAGTGAAAAAGAGAAGTAGTTTACAGTGAAGGAGATCCCCAAGAAGGAACAAGGTTTGAAATTGGAAATAGGTGGTGCTTTGATTGATTATGAACAATTACAGCAAAGAAACTCTCTCCTTCCTCTTTCTTTTTCTTTCTTTCTCTCTCTCTCTTTCTTTCTTTCTTTCCTTCTTTCTTTCTTTCCTTCTTCCTTCTTTTTCTTGTGCTGGGGATCGAACCCAGCCCTTTGCACTGAGATATATCCCCATCCTCTCTCCCTCTTTACAACAAAGTCTCACCAAGTTGCCCAGCCTGGGCTTGAATTTTAAATTCTTCTGCCTCAGCCTCCCATTGTGCGGGATTACAGGTGTGTGTCAACACTGCCAGCTGGGTCTCAGATACCTTACTTACTTTGGAGTGTAAGTATAGGGAGGAGTGGGCTGACAGGACAGTTATAGTAGTGAATGGTGGTGTCACCTTCGGGCTTGCGTGAGCTGCGCTGAGTAAATTGTAGGCTACATATAAGATACATGATGCATGTACTGTATATAAAAATTGTATTTTATGTAACTTAAATAATATTGCTAAAGTTTATTAGGGTTTTTTTTCTTTTTCTCAAGAATGTTATTGCATTGGTAGGCACAATGTTGTAAGTTCGACTCCCAGTACCGACAAAAAAAAAAAAAAAAAAAAAGAATATTATTGCAAGCCGGGTATTGTGGTGCACACCTGTAATCCCAGTACTTGAGATGCTGAGACACGAGGATTTTTGTGAGTTCGAGATCAGCCTGGGCTACAAAGTGAGTTTAAGTCCAGCCTGAACTACATAGTGAGACCCTTTCTCAAAAGGACCAAAAAAAAAAAATTATTGCAATATATGCTGTAGTTTGCACAAGACAGTTATGCATAATTCACTTTAATACAATATAATGTATGGTCTAATAATTTCTTTTTTTCTTTTTCAAAGATTTTGAACTAAAGTAGCCCTCAAATCCTTACCTCTAAAGGTCACTCAGACTGGTTACCATACTGGTAGACTTCTGAAATTCAATTTGATATCTAGAAAGTTAATTCCAGTGTTTAAAGTCAAAATGAAACAGTCTTTTGTCAGTCTTTAAAGCAACTGATTCTTTCATATATTAAGGTCTAGATTTTTTTTTATTTTAAACAAAAGGAAAATAAGAAATCAAAACAAAACAATTTCACAACCAGTCAGTAAGAGTAACAATTATCAGCACATTGTATATTACTATATGCCCAGAAATTAAGATAAAAAATATAGACATGAAAAGGTCTCGATTTTTGTTTCAAAAGTTTTCTTAACATTCTGCCAAAAGTCTGGTACTTGTTTTCATCAGGGCACCAATGTATACACTCCAGAGCTAGCATGGCCCGTGTTCACAGTGCAGCTGACTTACACTATTAAACCTCTTCTGTTTAATAAAAATAATAAGCCAGGCATAGTGGCACTTTGGGATGCTGAGGATCATTATAAGTTCGAGACTTTGTAGCCTGGGCTACAAAGTGAGTTCAAGGCCAGCCTGAACTGCATAGTGAGACCCTGTCTCAAAAAATAGGGCTGGGGATTTAGCTTAGTGTCCTAAGCACCTCCCTGGCAGGTGCAAGGTTGCAAGTTTGATCCCCAGTACAAAATACTACTACTACTAATAATAATAATAAAATGTTAGCCGGGTGTGGTGGCGCATGCCTTTAATCCCAGCACTCGGGAGGCTGAGGTAGGAGGAGCTTTGTGAGTTCGAGGCCGGCTTGGGCTACAGCGCAAGTGCAAGGCCAGCCTGAGCTACACAGTGCGACCCTGCCTCAAAAAACCAGGGCCAGGGAGTTTGGCTCAGTGACTTAAGCACCTCTGGCAGGTGCGAAGTTGTGAGTTCAATCCCCGGTGCAGTAAAAAAAAAAAAAAATAAAATAAAATGTTAATGTATATAAGTAACAACATTTTCTTTCTTTCTTTCTTTCTTTCTTTCTTTCTTTCTTTC
>RJWM01043668.1:0-13471 GCA_004363535.1 Dasyprocta punctata | reverse complement strand
CTTTATTGTCAGTATATTCACTATGTTATAATTTTCTAGATTTACAGATGTTTCTACAGAATCCATCACATCCAAGAACGTAGCTTGAACAAATAAAGATAAAGGAAATTTTTGCCATTGAATTTCTAAGGTTATTTAGTGAAATTTTTTGTCAAGATGTTTTCAGACAAACTGTGAAAAAACATGTCTAACTTAACCCGGAAAATGCTGGGTAAGAATCAGATTCTGTTAACTACTGGGCATATCTGAGAAGAATTCTCAGTGGTCTTTGTGAAATGAAATTGTCTAATGTTATAGCAGTCTTCTATACTTATGTTAGAAGAATGAGTAAGAGTTAAATGTTCATAGCTACCAATGGAGAAGATAACTTTAAAAAATTGATTGGCTCAGAGGAATACAGCGTTCAAACTGTGAAGCCATTAAGAGCTGTGTATCTAGATCTCATAAAATACTGGGCATGGTGGTGAATACCTGCAATCCCAGCACTCAGAGGCTAAGGCAGGAGAATTGCTGTGCATTTGAGGCCAGTCTTGGTTATTTAGTGAGTTCAAATCCAGCCTGCACTACAAAGTGAGACCCCATCTCAAAAAATAAAACAGAACAAAACCTGAAACACACTGAGGAGTTTGGCAAACTGGGGATCAAAGCAGGGCAGAATCGCAGGAAGGATTCACACTTCTTAGATTATCAAGGTGAAAAATATAGAACCAAGAATAGATTAGTTAAGCACAATGAGGCCCAACACTGTATTAGCTTTACATCACTGTGATAAAATATGTAAGAATCAACTTATAAGGAAAAAATGCTTATTTTGATTCATGGTTTCAAGGGTTTCAGTCAATGGTTGCTTGGTCTTGTTTCTTTGGACCTGTGGAAATGCAATACGTGATGGCAGGAGCGTGCAGTAGAGGAGGGCTTTCCACCTCATGCTGGCCCAAGCCAAAGAGAGAAAGACCAGGATCCTAACATGATTTCAAGGCCACATCCTCAAAGGCCCCACTTCCTCCCACTAACCCTCACCTCTTAAAGTTTCTGTCACTCCCCAAAAAGGCCCACCAAGGACCAAACTTTTGCCACATGGGCCTCTGAGGGATGTTCCAGATCCGAATGATAGCAAGCACTCAAACAAAGTTACCTCTACATTACACTTTTCTATTGTAGGCATTTAAAATAGGTTTCGAAAAAACAAATGATGGCTATTTTAATAACATGGCCTTGTGAAATCTCAGAACCTTAGAAAATAAACACATTGGCTAACATGCATTGCTTTGGTTTAGAACTGAAAAGTACCCAAAAGCTTGTGTATTGAAGGCTTAGTCCCCAGCTGGTGGCACTATTGGAAGCTATAGAAACTTAGGGATCTAGGTGGAAGACGTAGGTCTCAGAGAGTGATTGGTTAATTGAAAAACAAATCAGTAGAAATTCTCTGCTCCTTTTCTAAAGCCAGGTTTCTCAATAACAGCACTATTGACATTTCAGACTGAATTCTGTTTGTTTGGTTGGTTAGTTAATTTTGTTTTAGGTACTGGGGTTTGAACCCAGTGCCTTTCCAGTGGAATACATCTCTAATAGGTTTTGTTTTGCTTTGGTTTGATTTTGTACTTTCTGTTTTGATATAGGATCTGGCTAAGTCACTAAGCAACCCAGGCTAGTCTCAAACTTACAATCCTCCTATCTTAGCCTCCCAGAGTGCTATGGTTACAGGCATGCACCACCCCACTCACTAGACTAATTCTTTTCGTGGGGTCTCACTACTAAATTGTAGAATGCTTAGCAGCATCTATGAATTCTGTCCCCTAATTGCTCATAGCAACAGACACTGAGTTATAATAACCAACATTATTTCCTGACATTGCCAAATGGTTGAGAATCTCTGTGCTAGGACCATGTGTAATTATGTACCAAAATCCAAGAATCACATATTACTGCATTCTTTATCAGGGACAAAGTTAAAAGGATAAGAAAGAACTGGGACACAAAGGTACAAAGTGCCAACCCCCAAACTGTGTCACTTTATTTAACTCCATATCTCAATCCTATCTTTTATAAAATCTTAGGAAATGAGTGGGCTGCCTCAAATTTCATAATTACTCCTTCTTAGAATGCTCTAAGTCCAATCAATTCAAAGATGATTCCATGGAAATGTGCACAACTTCCTTGGCAATATAAATTTGGATAAGTTCCTCTAAGTCAAGTAGCCTCACTTCCCAAGAGGCCTTGCTGCTTTGGGTAGAAGCTTTATTTTTTCTCTGCCAAAGGCAGAAAGCAGTATAGTGGCCCTAAGAAGAACTGAAAAGCACTGTAATCCCACTTTGAATTTCAGATTCTCTTTTCTTGCCTTTATGTCAAAGGAAGTTGGCAGAGTTCCTTATATCGAGGGAGCTATGGTCTTTAGTGGAACTGGTAGATCCAATGGTCAGGGAAATGTTAAGCTGCCCCTAGGTGGTGAGTGCATCCATACTGAAAGAAAGATTTTAAAATAAGCATTGGGTGACAAGATAGAGTCATGATAGTGTGCAAGGAAGTCCCCAAAGCGGAGGTGGAGAACCGTGACCCACCCATCCTCAGGACAGCTTTCCTGACTGCCATCACGGAGAAAGAATTTTCAGGACGCATCAGTAAGAGGTATAAGGAGATTCATTAGGCAAAATTTTAAAGGTACACACTCAAAGAAATGGAGTGTGGGGGCCGGGGATTTAGCTCAGTGGCATAAGCACCTGCCTGGCAAGCTCGAGGTCCTGAGTTCAGTCTCCAGTACCGAAAGAAAGAAAGAGAGAAAGAAAGAAAGAAAGAAAGAAAGAAAGAAAGAAAGAAAGAAAGAAAGAAAGAAAGAAAGAAAGAAAGAAAGACAGTAGTGTGGGGCAGAGGAGGGAGAAGTGGGAGAGGCATATTACAGTTTGGGGCTAGGAATGTTTATTCAGCTTTGATGGAATGTCTACAGTAAGTGCTTGTTTTGGGGGGTGACCCACACACAGAAAAGGAAGTTCTTGTTTTGGGGAGTGACCCACACACAGAAAAATAATGCCTCATTTTAAAGGGTTGGTCTATTCACAAATAAAAAGACCCAGTTGCAGGTAAAACTGAGTCACAAAGGATCATTTGTAGGTAAAAGGAAATGACCAAGGCTTAATCTATGTTTAAGGAAATTTTTAAAAATTTACTGGGTTTCTGTCCTGAAGTTACAGACTTCTTTAAAAAAATCTTTTTAATGTTTATTTTAAAAAGATTAAAAGAAAACAAGACAGTAAAAAACAAAACAATAAAAATGATATATAATTTCTAAACAAAATGAAAAGGAATTAACAATGGTCACTATATTGCATATTTTTATCTTCAAAATAGTTGGTCAGATTACAAGATACAGATGTGTAAAACAGATCAAACAATATATGCACGCACATTTTCTTTCCATGAACTAATAGGAAGAGTAGTACAATTACCTTAGCTATCTTGTGTGTGTGTTTATATATACTTTTCCCCCCTTTCTTCTTTTCTTTTTTTCTGCATCCCAGTTATTCTTTCCCTTCAGACAGTTTCTTTCCCTCTCACAATATCTATTGCAGATTTAGGATTTTATTTACTCTTTCACTTTTTTATACTAGGGAGCCAATACAGTATTTACACATGCCAGTCTGATTTATTTCACTTATGAGTATGTTTTCTAGTTGCATCCATTTACCTATAAAAGCCTCGAAGCTATCTTTCTTTATAGCTAAGTAGTACGACATTATATAAAAATACCACATCTTTTTTATCCATTCCTCAGTTGATGGGCATTTGGGTTGTTTCCAAGATTTAGTTATTACAAATTGTGCTGTTATAAACATAGGTGAACATATATTGCTGTGGTATGATGTTCGTAATTCTTTAGGGAAGATACCCAGAAGGGCAATATCTGGGTTAAATGAGACCTCTAATCCTAGTTTTTTGAGGAATCTCCACACTGATTTCCACACTGGTTGCACCAGTCTACACTCCCACCAGTGAAGAAGCATTTCTTTTTCCCCACAGCCCCTCCAGCATTTGTTATTAGTTGATTTTTTGATGCTAGTCATTCTTTCTGGAGTGAAGTGGAATTTCAGTGTTGTTTTACTTCGTATTTCTCTAATGACAAATGATGTTGAACATTTTTTCATATATTTGTTTGCCATTTGTATTTCTTCACCTGAGAAGTGTGCATTCATCTAAGATGCCCATTTTTGGTCTGGGTCTTTGAATGTTGGGGGCCTGATTTTTCTTTTTAATTCTTTATATGCTCTAGATAGAAGTTCTTTGTGTGAGGGACAGTTGGCTAAGAATTTTTCCCAATTTGTGGATTTTCTTTTTACTCTGTTGGTGATTTCTTTTGACATGCAAAAGCTTTTAAATAAGGTGAGATCTCCATTGTTGATTCTTTGAAGTATTTCCCACGTGGTTTGGTTTTTGTTCATGAACTCTCTTCCTACCCCTGTGTCTTCAAGATTTCTACCTACTTTGTCTTCCAACAAATTTAGTGTTTGTGTTTTAATATTTAGATCTCTGATCCATTTTGACTTTAATTTAGTGCATGGTGATAGACATGGGTCTACTTTTAGTCTTTGGCACATGAAAAGTCTGTTTTTCCAGCACCATTTATTAAAGAGGCTTTCTTCCAGCAAACATGTTTGCCTCCTTTGTCAAAGATAAGGTGACTGAGTGTGTTTGTAGTTGTGTCTGTATCTTCTATTCTGATCCATTGATCCTCAGGTCTGGTCTTTTGCCAGTACCACACTGATTTTATCACACTAGTTTTGTAGTACAATTTCAAGTCAGGAATTGTGATGCTTCCTGCCTTACCTTTATTGCCCAGGGTTGCCTTTGCTATTCTAGGTCTCTTCTGTTTCCAAATAAATTTTAGGAATATTTTTTTCAAGATCTGTGAGGCATGCTAATGGTATTTTAATTGGCATTGCATTAAATCTATGTAGCAAGTTTGGGAGTATGGCCATTTTCACAATGTTGGTTCTTCCTAACCATGAATAAGGAATATCTTTCCATTTTCTGAAATCCTCTTTGATTTCTTTTTTCAGAGTACAGTAATTTTCAATGTGTAAATCTTTTAATTCTTTTGTTAGATTAATTCCTAAGTATTTCTTTTTTTTTTTTTTTTTTGGATGCTATCGTGAAGGATGTGGTTTCCCTAATTTCTCTCTCAGTGAGTTTGTTGTTTGTATACAGGAATGCTATTGAGTTTTGAGTGCTGACTTTGTATTCAGATATGCTACTGAATTTGGTTATTAAATCTAGAAGTCTTTCAGTGGAGTTTTTGGGGTCTTCAATGTAGAGTATCATGTCATCTGCAAATAGTGATAATTTTTAACTTGTGATTTTTCTTGTCTCTTTATCTCTTTTTTACCACTACAGTACGGTACTCTGGGGTCCCATGGGACCTACACAATGACACACTGCCCAATCACAATTCCAGTTTGCATCCATTCTGGTAGCCCTAAGCTATGACAAAGCTTCTGTTCATGCTCATTTTCACTCCTTCACCATTGCCACCTACCTGATTCTCTGAGGTTCCCACATGAAATTCACAGTGGGTAAGAACCTGACTGACTTTTCTTTTAAAATCATAGTAATAGTAATCATTTGTGTGATATTGTAATTTATAATAAATATATTAAGTCCTGTCATGGTATAAACCTTCTGAAATCCTTTGAATTTCTGAAGAGTGAGAAAGATAAATGAAGCATATTCTGTTATTCAAAAAAAAGTACTTTTTAATTACACCTGAGCTTGCCTTAATAAAGTGACTTTTGGGAGGCCCTTCAGGGTCAGGTAAACCAGCCATGTGATTAGAGTTGCCAATTTAAGTTCCACCCTGAGAAGGGGAAGAGAAAGACTTCAGTTGATTTAATTATCAATGACCAATGATTTAATCAACAATGCCTACGTAGTCAAACCTCAGAAAACCTCAAAAAGGACTGAGTTAGGGGAGGTTCTGGGTTGGTGAGTGTGTGCAGGCGCTGGAAAGGTGGTGAACCCCAAGAGAGCATGGAAGCACCTCCCCCCTTCACACATACCTTGCCCTGCCTATGTCTTCCGTCAGAGGAAGTCAGTTGTTCCTGAGTTTTAAATCCTTTTGTGATAAATTAGTAATCTGTAACTAAGCTGTTTTCCTGAGCTCTGGGAGCCTTTCTAGGAAATGATCACGGAGGAAGTCAAGAGAACTTTGATTTATAGCCACCATTCCTAACCACAGGTGGCAATCTCTGAACTTGGCATTGTCATTTACAGTGAAGGAAGCCTTGTGGGACAGAGTTTGGAACACAACGCTCTGTCTCTATTTCCATGTAGACAGTGTCAGAATTGAACTGAATAATAAGATACCCAGTAGATGTCAAGTTAACTGAACTGAATTGGTGTAGGAAAACCCTCCATATTTGATCCCCAGAAATAATAAGTTGTAATAATAAAGGACATAGAAACTTTCTTCTCCCTTAGGTGGTGCAGAGAAGTTTTGGATTTTTGTTTTGGTTGGTTGTTTCAAACATGTAACAAGACTGTGTGACAGATATCAGTAAAAAAATAAAGAAGTGTTCTGTGTATGAACTCACAAAGAAATTAAGACTGGTCAACAAACTCATTTTATGAGAGAAGAAAATGTAGATTAAAGTCAAGTGGCTAACCCTGGATTTGGACCTAAATAGTCTCACTCCAACTGTTAGCAGCCACTTGGGTTCTTTCACTTGTCACTGATCAAATCCAAGGAGTTCATATATTTTGGCAAAACATTTATTCAAACCTACTTCCGAGGAGACAGAGGGACCCATTTGCCTCAAATCACCATGCACAGGTGGGTAAGGGTCTTTTTTTATACTAAGGGATAGAGGGGAGGGAGTACAGATAGAGATGATGTGATCTCCACGCTGCTTTATCGCTTCCAGGCATCTTCAGCTCATCCTCTTCCTGCGGAAAGGAAACCGGGCTTCCGCCTCCTGGAGCCAGTCTCCGCATATTCTGTCTCTTTTTCTGGGCTGCGGAGAGGAGGGGGTGTTGGTTATGTGCTCAGCAGGTGGAAGTTTGGAGAAGCTGCTTATCTCCAAAAGACAAATCTAACTTTTCAAGTTCCCCCGCAGTATCAGTTACACACCTCCCATTGGTTACACAGCTCTTAACCAATGATGATGTGATGATCCTGAGGCGGGTGTGTGCTATGGCCCAAATTTGGCTGTTCTTGAGTAGGACTAAGACTGTGGTCCTGTAGGGAACTGAGTTGAAGGTAAGACCACATCATTTTAAATGGCCTAGGCATGTGGCATGAATCTGTATTTCACCTGTCTGAACAAAAAAGTCATCCAGTATGGCAACACAGTCTATCTGATGGGTATAGGAAATGATAAGTTACCCAAAACATGTTTTCTTATCCTGATTTAATCATTCTATGTTTGTGTATATGTGTTAAATCATACTGCACTCCAAAAGTATATGCAAATATTATGTCAACTTTAAAAAATGAAACATAAATTTCCTGCATTATGAAAGGAGGAAAATAAAATAGGAAAGGTGGAGTCAATCTTTCCCTTTAGGCAACAAAAATATTTCAGGTTACACTGGATCTATCATTTTGGTGAACAAATTAAGTAAGGAAAAATACCACCTATTCTTTTAAGTGTTAACATTCTAGTTCTTAAAATTCTTCTTTTGAGTCATCTCTCATTGACTAAAGTTCATGTCAAAGCCCATTTTACTGTACTATATTTATCTTTTTTAATAGAAGCATATGGATAGAAAACTTCTACTTCTAAAACACATCTTTCCATTGCCTTTACCAATGAAATGGGGGATTTTCTGATCTTAAATACCTGTATCATAACATACCCTCTTGCAAGACTTGGAGATAGAGTTCCAATTTTTTTTTTTTTTTTGGAATTTAGTACTATATAAGAAAAGTTAGAGTTTAATTTTGGCTCCTTCATTGGAAAGGTTTTTCTATTAGCTCAGTGCTTATTTTGTAAGAATCTTGTAATTAATGTATTTTGAAGAAACAATCGCACTGCAATGTTTTTGTTCTTAATGTTCTTTATTGGAATTTGTGACCCATTCAAACTGCATATTTTCACTTCTCATTGAAAGGTTATTCTAGTGCATTGCACATTTAATGTTTGTTCTGTTTGCATTATATTTTTGGTTTCTTAGAACTAAGGGTTTGCGTTAGCTCTTAATTCCATTCTCCCCTCCATATCCATTACCTCCATGTCGAGTTTCTTGTCCTTTACTCTGTGCCCTAGGAAAACACTTTCAGAGTGGACTCCAATCTACAACCTCAACACTGGTGTGTTGTTTTCCTGTTGCTTCACTTCCTCACCACTCTGCACTATCCTTTCTGCATCCATTTCCTTATCACCCTCTCAGCTTTTGCTCTTAGCTCATCTTCTTTTAGCAGCTCCCTGCTCCTGGTTCAGGTCATTTGTACACTGTCTCATTTTTAAAGGTTTCACTGATTCCTCTTTGTGACTGCTCATTCATGCACAAGACACATGCTTAGCTTTGCTAATCTCAAGTAGACATAGCACGTGGGTAGCTGAAGCGGGACAGGTGGATAGCACACAACTGTCGCTGCTTCACCCAACAAACTTGCTTCATAAAAGAGATACAAGTCTTGAGAAAATGACCATAAAATGGTCAAATAGAGTGTCAGACCAGATTCAGGGCATTGTAGCCTGAAGATACGGTTCACAAGGTAAAATTTCATACTACCTAATTAACCTTCTAGTATTTTGTAGATTGTACTTTGTAGTAATTTGCATATTGTTGACCATAAATTATGATGATGTCTTTCTAGAAAGTCAAAGGCAGAAAATCTTATTCTAGTTCAGCAGAGATACCCCAAGAGAACTCTTGCTAATGTTGGGAATTTTTAAAAAGAATTATCCACTTACTGCTATAGATTTGAGAATAGTTTACCAGATATCAAAACACACACACACACCACAGAGTGAACACAGTAATACATTTTGTGTTCATTAATAAGAACAGTAACTTTAATTTTCATATAAAAGTTAAAACTTCTTTGAATATCAAATTTTATTTGTAAAGCTTTTTACATTACTAAAAAAATGAAGAAAAACATAAAAATAGAAAGAAAACTTACTCATACTCATAACTTTCAAGCACAACTGCCACCACATTCTATGGATTTCCTTCCAGTTTCTGTTTTATATATGGTTTTACTTTACTATTTTAATATTTTTTTAATTTATAATGTCACAAGAATGGGAATATTTACATATGCTTATATGTGCAAATATATTGCATATATACTATATTTATAGATATTCTAGCATTTTACTTTTTAAGCTAGAATTGTATTAAATGCTTCTTAAATGTTATTTATACACATAATTTTTAATGATACATTAAGTTGCATCAAAGTGATGTACCATTGTATAGGCTGATTCTAATGATTCACCATTAAAGAAAGCCTGTAATAAATATTTATAACTATTTTCTTATTATAGAATTCCAAAACTAGCCCTATTGAAACAAAGGGCAGAAACATTTAAATATCTTAATATGTATTATATATAACTTCATAAAAGTGTTGAACCAATTCATAAACCAATCAGCAAACCACTAATATGCTCATCTCAGCTTATTCTTACAAGCATTTATTATTTTTACAGTTTTATTCCTTGGCTAGGGTAAATTCTTTCCTTTATTTGGATTAACAACAAGACCTATATCTACCATGAACTTGTGAGCTAATTATATTTCTTCTTCAGAAAAATATTATGATTACTACAGTGTGTCTTTTAAAGACAAGTATTCAAAAACAAAAGGAAAATATCTGTCTTATCAAGGAAACTTTGAAAGGTTATGATTATTCCAAAAAGTGAAACTCCCAATTTTACCATTTTAAGGACTTTTTCTCATTTCTCATACTCTACCACACATAACGAGCTCAGCCAAACAATTAGTGGCTTCTTTTATGCATCATAAATTCCCCACCCCTTGATTTTGTATGGAAAGAAACCTCACCCGACTGCAAATACACGCATGTGCACAACCTGTGGCCTTTTTCGGAATCCAGTAGTATATTTTTCCTTCTCTCATAACACATAAAACTCTGCATCACAAACAATATTCTCAATAGGCTGTCCTACTACTCCAGAAAACACAGGTGTTTGGAAGAAAGGGAGGGACATACAACCTGATGCCAGAATCGGTATGAAATAAGAGATTCATAGATCAAGCAAAACATAGGCATCTGACTTTATAAAATAGCAAAGGAGCTCCCCAGGGTGCCTGTGCGACTCTGTCTATGTAAGGAGCAGGAGCCATCATTCTGGGAAGTTCCAAAAAATCCAATGGACCACAATAGTGTGACAAACCCAAGTCATACAGAATAAGTTTGGGATGTAAGGCCCCTCGCCTCCTTTGCTTTCCTCCAAACAAAAGATATTGAGCCTGGCAACAAATTTTGCTGGTATGCACAGGAATGAGTGGCCAGGAAGCTGCCCCCTCCCCGATGGGTCCCCAGTTTGTTTACTTTTTTGTCATTGTTGTGCACCATAGAAGCTAATCAGAGCAGCTAGCAACAAGATTAGGGACTGCAGCAGCAGTGGTGCAGGTTGTGAGTGGAACAGCACCATCACTCTGGCCTGGCTTTCATCTGTGTGCAGGAGAGGGATGCACAATTAAGCAGCCTTAAATTCCCAGGGCAATACCTGGGAAGTCAGCAGTCCCTCCACCCTGCAGCCAGGCATGAGACAAAGGAGACAGACACACAAACACAAGTGCAACAGAGGAGACTGTGCAAGAACCAGGAGGCATCCACTGCACATGGGACTGGAAGCAACCTGGGTTGTCTCTGTCTGAGGGCAAAACAGCAAGGGGTAGAATAATATAGAGACCAACAGTTTAAGGAGACATAGGCAGGCTGCTGAGGGACATACAGAAAGTTGTTGGCTGAAGACTCTGGCCTCAACTCCCACATCTGGAGGCCAAGATCAGTCTCACACCTTCCACTAATCCTACTGCAGATTTGGCAGGGTTACCCAGCACAGATTTGGGATCTAACTTGAACACTATCACAGAACTAAAGGCACCAGAGTTTTATTGTTATTGTTATTGTTATTGTTATTGTTTTTGCTTTTGCTTTTATTGTTGTTGGCTTGGTTTTTTTCCTTTTTGTTGTTGTTGTTTAGATTGCTATTTTTATTGTTTATTTTGTTTTGTTTTTCCTTTTCTATTGGAGACCTGGCCAAGATCCCCAACTGCTTGTAGGAGGGGTACAGCAAAAGAATGAAATAAGAAACAAGACAAGTTTAGTAATACATGGTGGGGGGCTGGGAGATCAATGCCTTGGGATGGGCAGATACCAAGATACTCCAGCCCAGCCACTATTTATTGGGTATACACAATGTAGGAGGGCTAGAGGAAGTTTCAAGGTTGGCAGAAGATTCAGATGGTGATGACTCAGTAAGCAAACAATAATCCTGGAATGACTCAAGAGGGTGGAGATGTTCTTATGCTAAGAAGGATCTTGCCTGAAGTGTTCTTTTTAATCTTAGTACTTTTAGTTTTGTTTTAGTGGGTGGGACAGGATGGCTCATCCCAAAAGAGTGGTACCATAATCCCAAGCCTCTATTTATTCCTTAGAGAAGTATGCAAAATTAGCCACTGTGAATGCCTGGTCCCCAACATTTTTCCTCTTTTTCCTCTACCATCTTTCTTGATTTTTTGTTATTTTTATGTGAGTGTACAATGTCTCTAGTCTTTCTGGTTCACTTCAGTATTGTTTTGCTTTCTTCTTCATTCTTTCTCTCCTGTCTTTTTCTCTAGTTTCCCAAAGCTTCATTCATCATTGTTTGTCCTTCAGCCTTGCCTCTATTATATTTATCTTCATTTATCTCTCTATTTTTCCAGTATCCCTCTTAAATTCCCCACACACAGGGTAAAAACACTCTACTAAGTGAAAACTCACAGCACATGTTCCTGGTTTATATTGGATTTTTATATAACTGTAGATCCTACTCCCATGGTTAAAGGTACCTCATTAATAGTTACCAGAGTTTGTCAGTTGCTAGGCTGTACTTGATGCTATTGTTATTGCTGATTGTACTACTTTAGCCAGGGTGTCATACCTGTTGTAATCAGTTGTTCTCTCTTGTATGATAACACTGTAAATGTCTGGGGTCATAATCATCACCATAGTCTAGTACCAAAGGACTTGGTGTTGAACCAAATAGCAACTTCTCATCCTTCATAAATTGGGAAGGTAGGATCTTGAGACACACACAAAGGCTAAGTGCCAGCTACACCTAGAAGACATCTCTGAGGAATAGATAATTCCTAGGGAAACTTTGTTACTAGTGATAAAGCTACCTATCATAAAAAAAATTTATAAGCATCAACACAGAAAACAAATGACAAAACACAAAAGCAAGCACAGCCTCAGAGCTCCAGCCCACTCATGACAAATCCAGGGGACAATGAGATAAAAGAAACCTGAAGCCACCCACCTGAATATTCTGAAACAGCAGCAGAAATTTAAAAAAAAAGATGAATAAGGTCATGGACAAAATGAGATCAGAAATAATCGCTCAGGTTAAAAAAAACAGATAACATCAAAGTGAAAAACTTGCTCAGTGGATCTAGAGCAGACAAAGGTAAAAAAATACAAAATGTTAGGAAAATGATACAAATCATGAATGCCCAACATAGCAAAGAAGTGGAATCCATGGAACAGATTCAAACAGATATCCAGGAGATTAAAAATTGTACTGAAGCTGTACACACCCATATAAACCAAGGTGAGGGCAGAATATCAGACCTAGAAGACAGGATTTCAGTTAATGATCACAAAAAAAAAGATTTTTTAAAATTAGTGAGAGACCATAAAAAATCAATCTAATAGCTACAAGATGATGCAAAGAAGAACAATGTAAAATTGATCAGAGTAAATGAAAAAGCAGTAGACAGCACAAATGATACAAAAAACCTGTTCATGGAAGTAATGGCAGAAGACTTCTCAAGTAAGGAAAAAGAATTTAACACAAGATAAATAAGGCATAGAGGATTCCAACTAGTAATGACTAAAATAAATCTACACCAAGGCATATAATAATCAAGATTCCAGAAATTCAGTACAAGAACAGGTGTTAGAGAATAGAAACAAATCACAAATAAAGGAAAGCCCATCAGAATTAGAGCAGAATTCTCAATGCAAACCCTTAAGTCAAGGAGAACTTGGAGTGAAATATTTCAAGTTCTGAAAGAAAACAACCTCCAGCCCAGATTGAGATAACCCATAAAACTACCTTCAAAATCAATGGATAAATAAGATATTCCAAAGAACAACTGAAGAAATTCATAACTACTGCACTAGCTCTCTAAAATGTTCTGAACAATATTTCAGAAAGAGATAAAGAAGACTACAACCCAAAAAACACCAATAGAAAGAATCCACTGGCAAGACAAGCAATTAAACAGAGGGAAAGATAGG
>RJWM01043667.1:0-13689 GCA_004363535.1 Dasyprocta punctata | reverse complement strand
TGTTCATGAACTCTCTGCCTACTCCTATGTCATCAAGATTTTTACCTACTCTGTCTTCTAGTAAGTTTAGTGTCTCTGTTTTAATATTCAGATCTTTGATCCATTTTGACTTTATTTTAGTGCATGGTGATAGACATGGATCTAGTTTTAGTTTATGGCATATAGAAAGCCAGTTTTTCCAGCACCATTTGTTAAAGAGACTATCTTTCTTCCAATGTACATGTTTGGCCCCTTTGTCAAAGATGAGGTAGCTAAGTGTGTTTGTAGTTGTGGCTGTATCTTCTAATCTATTCCATTGATCTTCAGGTCTGTTTTGATTCCAGTACCATGCTGATTTTATCACAGTAGCTGTGTAGTATAGTTTCAAGTTGGGGATTATGATGCCTCCTGCCTTCCCTTTGTTGCCCAGAATTGCCTTTGCTATTCTAGGTCTTTTGTGGTTCCAGATGAATTTCAGGAATGCTTTCTCTAGCTCTGTGAGGTAGGCAAGCAGTATTTTGATTGGGATTGCATTGAATCTGTATAATAATTTTGGGAGAATGGTCGTTTTCACGATGTTTGTTCTTCCTATCCATGAACAGGGAATATCTTTCCATTTTCTGAAATCTTCGATTTCCTTCTTTAGAGTAATGTAATTTTCACTATATAGATCTTTTACCTCCTCTGTTAGATTGATTCCTAAAAATTTATTTTTTTGGATGTTATAGTGAAGGGTGTGGTTTCCCTTATTTCTCTGTCAGTGACTTTGTTGTTTGTGTACAGGAATGCTATTGATTTTTGAGCGTTCACCTTGTATCCAGCAACATCACTGAATTTGTTTATTACTTCTAGAAGTCTTTTAATGAATTTTTGGGGATCTTCTATGTAGAGTATCATATCATCTGCAAATAATGATAATTTCACTTCGTCCTTTCCTATCCTTATTCCCTTTATTTCTTTCTTTTGTCTAATTGCTCTGGTTAATATTTCCTGAACTATATTGAATAGGAGTGGTGATAATGGACATCCTTGTCTTGTTCCTGATTTTAGGTTGAAAGTTTTCAGTTTTTCTCCATTTAGTAAGATGTTGGCTGTTGGTTTATGATATATGGCTTTTATCAGGTTGAGGTAGAGACCATCTTTTCCGATTTTCTGTAGGGCTTTTTATCATGAATGTGTGTTGGATTTTGTCAAAAGCTTTTTCTGCATCTATTGAGATGATCATGTGGTTCTTGTCCTTGGCTCTGTTGATATGATGTATTACATGTATTGATTTCCGTATGCTGAACCATCCCTGCATTCCTCTAATGAATCCCACTTGATCATGGTGTATAATCTTTCTGATAACTTGCTGTATTCTATTTGCCAGTATTTTATTGAGGATTTTTGTGTCTATGTTCATTAGAGAGATTGGCCTGTAATTTTCTTTTTTGGTTGGGTCTTTCTCTGGTTTTGGTATTAGGATAATACTTGTTTCCAGGAATGAGTTAGGTAGACTTACTTCCCTTTCAAGTTCATTGAAGAGTTTGAGGAGTGCTGGCATTAAGTCTTCCGTAAATTTCTTGTAGAATTCAGTAGTGATTCCATCAGGGCCCGGGCTTTTCTTTGTTGGTAGGGTTCTAATTACATTTTCAATTTCATTAGCTGAAATTGGGTTATTCAGCAACTTTACATCTTCTTGATTCAGCTTTGGTAATTCATAGGTTTCTAGGAATCTGTCCATTTCTTCTGTGTTATCAAATCTATGTGAGTAAAGGTTTTCAAAGTAGGTGTTGATGATCTTCTGTATTTCCACAGGGTCTGTAGTGATTTTACCCTTTTCATCTCTTATTGCATGAATCTGAGTTTTTCTTTCCTCTTCTTGATAAGGTTGGCTAGGGGTTTATCAATTTTATTTACTCTTTCAAAGAACCAACTCTTTGATTCATTAATTCTTTGTATTGTTTTCTTAGTTTCAATTGCATTAATTTCTGCTCTAATCTTAATAATTTCCTCCCTTCTTTGGGCTTTGGGCTTGACTTGCTCTTCTTTTTCTAGAAGTTTGAGGTGCAGCATTAGGTTGTTTATGTGTGTTCTTTCCATTTTTCTGATGTGAGAGTTTAGTGCTATAAATTTCCCTCTGAGGACTGCTTTCATTGTATCCCAGAAGTTCCAGTAATTTGTATTTACATTTTCATTCAATTGTAGATATTGTTTAATTTCTTCTTTAACATCTTCTGTGACCTGTTGGTTATTTAAGAGAGTATTATTTAATTTCCATGTGTTTATGTGATTATTGTAGGTTTTTTTGTCATTGATTTCCAATTTTACTGCACTATGGTCAGATAATACGCATGGAATTATTTCAGTTCCTTTGCATTTACTTAGGCATGTTTTATGGGCCAGTATGTGATCTATTTTAGAGAATGACCCATGTACAGCTCAGAGGAATGTGTATTCTGATGTTGATGGGTGGAATACTCAGTACACATCTACTAGGTCCATTTGTTCACAAGTTTGATTGAGTTCTGTTATTTCTTTGCTGATATTTTGTTTGGTTGATCTGTCTCTCTGTGACAGTGGGATGTTAAGGCCCCTGTTATAACTGTATTATTATTTATTTGGTTTTTCATGTCTACTAAGAATTGTCTTACATAGTTGGGTGCTCCCATATTCGGTGCATATATATTTATGATTGTAATCTCTTCCTCTAGAAGTTTTCTCCTAACAGGTATGTAGTGACCTTCTTTATTTCTTTTGATCATTTTCAGTTTGAAGTTCATATTGTCTGCAAACATAATAGCTACGCTTGCTTTTTTCTGGGTTCCTGTTGCATGGAGTATTGTTTTCCAGCCTTTGATTTTTAGTCTGTGAATTTCCTTTTGAGTGAAATGTGTTTCTTGTACACAGCATATTGTTGGGTTTTGTTTCTTAACCTGCTCTGCTAGTCTGTTTCTTTTTATTGGTGAGTTGAAACCATTTACATTGATTGATATAACTGATATGTACTGGTTCATCCCTGTCATGATATCTTGCTATTGTTGGTTTTCTACATTTTCTGTTTAATTATTTGCCCTGCTTAGTGGTTTCCTTTTGTTGTTGTTCTTTAGATTGTAGCTATCTTTGTCTCTTTCTAGAGTGTCTTTCAGTACTCTTTGCAGTGTTGGTTTGGTGGCCATAAATTTCTTCAGTTCTTCACTGTCATGAAAGTATCTTATTTCTCCATCAATTTTTAAGTATAATTTTGCAGGGTACATCAATCCAGGTTGAAAGTTGTTTTCTTTCAGGATTTGAAATACTTCACTCCAAGCTCTTCTTAACTTAAAGGTTTGTGTTGAAAAGTCTGCCGTGATTCTGATAGGCTTTCCTTCATAGGTGATCTGTTTCTTTTCTCTGACAGTTTTTAGTATTTTGTTCTTGTGCTGTATTTCTGATAGTCTAATTATTATATGTCTGGGTGAAGATTTATTTTGGTTATGGTTAATTGGGGTTCTGTATACCTCAGTTACCTGTATTTCAGATTCTCTTCCCATGTTTGGAAAGTTTTCTGCTATTATTTCTGTGAATAGCCTTTGCAGGTCATTAGTATTGATCCCTGCTTTTATTTATGACTATTAATCTTATGTTATTTCTCTTGGCATCATCTTGCAGCGGTTGAATTGTTGTTTCTTGGTTCCTTACTATTTTTAAGAGATCTTTTCTTTTGTGGCCATAAGCTCCCATGTTGTCTTCAAGATCTGAGATTCTATCTGAGATTCTATCTTCAGCTTCATTCAAGTGGTTTTTCAAACTTTCCATGGAATTTTTCATTTCCTTCATTTCCCTTTGAATCTGTTTCATGCATTCTGTTTGTGTTTTATATTGTTCATTCAAGGTTTCCATCATTTTCTTAAGTTCTTCTATTTTTTTATCTTGCTCTTCTTTAGATACACACAGCATTTCTTTAATAATGATTGTCCTTTCATTTTTTAGCTGAGAGATTATTTCTGATTTGAGTTTCTTTGTAGCTTCATTGAGCTGTTTATTTACTGCATTTGCTATCATTTCAGAAAGTTCAGTTGTGTGACTCCCAGTGTCTTCCATTTCAGTGTCTCTTGGGTTTGTTCTCGGTGGGCTGGGGGATTGAGACTGCCTCTTGGTCTTTCATTTTGTCATTTTCTTCTGGGACCTGTGTGGCTCTGTGCCCTGCGAGGCTGAGCGGGCATTCCCCTGCTGGGTTGCACTGAGTCGCAGGACCGGGTAGAGCTGGATCCTGTGCACAGCTAGTGAGGGCACACTCCTGGAGTGTGCTGCTGAAGCCTCCACCTTACTGGATGGGGGCCGAGACCTCCTGGACCCAGGCAGGTAGGCGGAGTGTACCCCGGAGTGTGGCACCACCCAGACCCTGTGTCTGGCTGCAAGGAGTTCAGAGCCTCTGGAGTGCCAGGCAAGCCTGGACGAATCCCAGGCCTACAGTGCCGGGGCCTTGCTCCTGGCTGGGCGGGCCCGCAACCTCTAGGACCAGCCACTCCGGCTGCTCCACTGAACAATGGAGCTTGAGCCCTGCACGCTGATGGGCAGAGCCCAAGCACTCCAAGGCCCTGCAGCTATGCTGGCCGGTCCCTGATGAGCAGCTCTGGGGACCTGGACTGGGCTGAGCTCAGTACCTCTGTGTCCTGCGAGGCTGGCTGGGCATTCCCCTGGTGGGTTGTCCTGAGTTGTGGGACTGGGTAGAGCTGGATCCTGTGCACAGTTAGTGAGGTCACACTCCAGAGTCATGATGAGCCTTTTTAATGGAAAGTGATGAAACTTCCAAAATCATTCTCAATTCACCATCACAGCACCTACAATGTGGAGTGGAAATTCATATCTTGTGAGTGCCTGGCTGCTTAAGCATGCAGAGCAGGTATTTTATTTCACAAGTTTTCCCAATTTATTATACATGCTATCTCTGTCCTAACAAGAGGAACATTGCTTTGGGGAATAGGACATCCCATTCCCCCCAGCAAGTCATTGCACAGAAATGGGCTCTTGAATCAGTTTCTGCTGACCTCAGAAGAACAGTTTTCAAAGGTTCTTTATTTTTGCACAAGGTCATCAAAGGGAAAGAGTGACAGTTCCATATCCCTTAATGAAGGCTGTCTCTCTCCACAAGCCAGTTCCCTATCCAAAATGTGTTTCATTGGATGGACTCATCTTACAAGGCATGGTATTTTCCCTGCTCTGTGAAATGTTTCTTGGTTGGTCCCACTTGGAGTAGTAGCAGTTTGTTCAAGCAGCTGAACAGCACCTGTTGGAGCTGTCATTTATGTTGTCATCATCAGCAACAGAGGGGGAAAATGTATTTATCAGGGACCTGACTTAGGACCTCAGAGATCCTGCTCAAAGATCCAATGATAGAATAAAATACAGACAAAATATATACCCTATAGTTACAAAGGGCACCAGGATGGTCAAAGCCCAATGATGGGCTAGGACCACAAGGCATGATGTCTTGGGCTTTTATTAGGTGTACAGCTTGATTGGGGGATGTGCTGTTTGGGCTACAGGAAGCAGTGGGGGTGAACTGTGTTGCAATCAAGGTTCAAGAATTGAGGAACAATGCATTTTTGGAAAAGTACACAGGAACACATCATGGTTAACTAGTAATCTGATTGTATGCTAACTCAAACTACTGAGCTAGATGGAATTTGCATGAGTCAAAGTCCTCAGCTGCCATATTATCTTGCTTTGAGGTGCCAGAACTTCACAGACTGTTTGCTACTCTCAGCTCTGGCCATTGACTAAAGATTAATCTGGCCTTAAGCCAGCCGGGTTCTCACCATAAGTCATGTAGGCCTAGGGCAGACTCTAAATTTATTTTTGTGCCAGTTTATTAATATTAATTATTGTCTGCTCAGTACCACATCAGGTTGGCCCTCAGCATGTGTTGAGCAGTGAAGTAACATTAACTTTGTCTCTTCCTGTTGCATTATTAAGTTCTCTAACTACAGAAATGCTTTTTCTGGGTTTTTGCCAATTCTGTCAGTGGCTAGCACAATACCTTTTTCACACAGTTGGTATTTTTGAAAGATGACTTGGTTGATTCCATGAAATAAATAGCTTTGTTATTTTGGTAGCCTAGGTTTACTCTTGCACTAGGACTAAAAGTGAGGGAAAGAATGAGAAAGAATATAAAAAATCAATTCTAAGAGAAAGAGGCCAGGTACAAAGTTGTACTTAGTAGAAAAGTGAAAAAAGTCATTTTTGTTTTGTTTTGTGTTGTGTTTTCGAAACAGGGTCTGGCTATGCAGTCCAGACTGGCCTTGAGTTTGAGGCTAGTCTGGGCTGCATAGTTAGTTCAAGGATAACCTGAACTATATAAGCAGAACCCACATTAAAGAAAAAAAAACCTGAAATGTAAACAAAATGTACGTACCTCTCAGAGTTTTCAGTAAGCTTTATTTATACAGAGTTAGGAACAATCTAACAGTCCAGTATCAAGGGATAGTGTAAGCAAATTATAAATGTCTTGCTGGTATGTTTATTCAAAGTTACTATTATTATCACTATTATTATCACATGGCAGTGCTGTGAATCACAGTCAGGGCCTTGAGCATTTTGGTGCACACTCAACCACTGAGCTAAATCCTCAGCCCTAAAAAGTTATTCTAAATGATGTTTTAGGGTGCTGGATATGGTGGCACACACCTGTAATCCCAAAAGTTAGGAAGCCGAGATAGGAGGATTATAAATTCGAGGTCAGTCTGAGCTACCATTTCCCAAAAAGACAAACAAAACAAAACAAAAAGAAAAACAAAACATTATGTTTCAGGGACATTTTTTTAAAACCTATTATTATTTTTTTATTTTAAAGAGGATAAGACTAAGGAAAATAAAACAGAATAAAGCCAATCAAAACAAACCAGCATAAGTGATACAGGACTTCAAAACAACACAAAATCAATAATAGTTACCATAATTCCTCTTGTTGTCTTCAAAATAGCTGCAGATACCTTCAGGCATAGTAAAAATCAAACACAACAGAACAGAATAGAAACGCTAAAAACAAAACAATGAATGCAATAAAGGACTTCAAAACAAGACAATAATAAAGCCAAAATGGCTACCATAATATATCTTGCTATCTTTGAAATAGCTGCTTGTGCCATCAGATATAACAAAATCAAACAAAACAAAACAGAATGAAACCCAACTCAACAAAACAACGAAAATGATACAGGCCTTCAAAACAAGATAATAGGGAATTAACAAAGGCTACCACCCTCAGAAGGAGATCCCCCCAAGATGCCACATTGTGTACTGCTATCCTCTGAACAGATGATCAGACCACTGGCCCTAGACCTGCAAGGTCAGTGAAACACCAAAACACCACAAGTATCAAATTGATTTTCACCTCAATAGCTATCATCACAGCCTGTGTTTTTCCAGATCAGCTAGTCGATTACAGGGTGGGGGTTAGGGGGGATTGACTCTTCTTGTTTTCCAGCCTGCAAGCCCCAAGGGGCTGGGTCTGGCTGCACCCCCACTGGCAATGGCCTGCACATGGTCCTGGTTTGCAGGGAGAGCTTGCTTCTTGGTGAGTCCTTGTTCTCTTCCCCTGCAGTCTACAAATGGTGCTGACTCATGGGGAAAGGCTTGGGTCTCTTCAGGGACATTTTAAACCTATTGTTTTAATTTTATTTTTAAATTAACATACAACAAAATTGAACTTTTTCTATATTTGATTCTATGAATTTTAGCACTTCTATAGATTTTCATATCCACCAAGAATACAAAACTAAAAAGACATTTTCATCACTCAGAAATACTTTGTCATGTTATTTATTTCACTGAAGTCACACAAGATCCCCACCCTGAAGTCATGACAATTGTGTTCTATTTTTGACACCGATAGCTTTGCCTTTTTAGAAGTGCTGTATAGTTGGAATCATGTAGCATGAAATGTCTCTTGTCAGGGCTGGGAGTTTGGCTCAGTGGCTTAAGCACCTGTCTGGCAGGCGCAAAGTTGTGAGTTCAATCCGAGGTGCCAGAAAAAAAAAAAAAAAAAAAAAGAAAAAAAAAGAAATGTCTCTTGTCACACCACACAATGGGTAAAAACATCAAAT
Source organism: Dasyprocta punctata (assembly GCA_004363535.1). NCBI lineage: Eukaryota > Metazoa > Chordata > Mammalia > Rodentia > Dasyproctidae > Dasyprocta > Dasyprocta punctata. Next base: position 5,644 of record RJWM01043667.1, on the reverse strand, counting down.
TTATAGTAATTCTATAAATTCTGGTGCTCAGAGGCCCCATGCCTTCAGTTAATAAAAATATCTAGTCTTATCTCTAGTCTCTTCTTGTAGAGGTAGCAGTGAGGCTCCTAACCATGATATCTGAGGGTTGGTCATTTGACTTGCTCCCTGTGCTTCTGGAAGCTTCTTTGTATCCATTGACTTCTGATGTTCTGTCTTAGTTACTTTTCTCCTTGCTGAGACAAAATACCTGACACCCAAAGTTAAAGCAGAAAAGATATTTTAAGCTAATAGCTTGTAGAGGTTTCAGTCCATAATTTGCTGGCTCCAAAGCAGAGTGGCTTGGCAGAGGAGTATCTTAGAGAAACAGTTCATGGAAAGCAGAAAAGAGCAAAAGCAAGCAGGCAAAGGGGAACACAAACCTCTATTTGTCCCTAATATTGTATCCAGGCTACCCAAATTAGGGGAGTAACAAACCAGTCAGTGACTAATTCAGTAATCACACATCCTTAATCCCAGCATCACACACTAGATTCAGCCACCTTTGAAAAAGCCCTATGACTGCATGCAGGTCATCTTTGAAAGGATATCTAGACCCAGACTACAACATGTGATATTTCACCTTGGTCACCAGGAGAGCTCCTGCTGCTTCTCTAGTGTACTGGTAACACCAGTCCTTCTGTTGTTCATCAGCAGGTAAGGTAAGGAGGTAAGGGTTCTATTGTCTTGCTAATTGCAGTGCTGAGTCCCAGTGGTGTTTTTTCCTAGAGGCTAATGTCTCTTCCTCCTCTTCATCCTCCCAAGGAACTCTTAACCACCAGGCTGATCTGTTCAAGAGGAAAGCCCACTGTACACCAGGGACTAAGTTCCCTCTCACAGGGCTCCCAACACACATCCCCCCACCCTCACTCCCAAATCACAGGACAGGACCTAGTGTCCTCAAGCCCTAGAGGAGTTGCAGTTGGGTAGTCCAATAGCCCATATGCACAAAGAACCTGTAGGGGGCAATATTGTCTCATACCACGTGTTCCTCTACCAGTACTTTTAACACTCAGTTCCAACCCAGCCAAAGCACAACTGCATCTGCAGTTTCTAAATATTTTACAGTCAGTATGCACTACTATTATAATTGTGCAAATATTAAGTTGGGCTTGGAGACACATGTCTATAATCGCAGTAACTTGGGAGACAGAAGTGGGAGGATTGTAAATTGGAGACCAGACTGGCCAACTTAGCAAGATCCTGTCTCAAAATTTAAAAGGGGTACTAGGGATGTAGCTCAGTGGTAAAGTGCCCCTAGGATGGATTCCCAGTATGCAAGGGCAGACCAAAATACCTATAGAAGATATTGCCTAAAATGTAAAAATAGTCTCTACCTATAGTGTAGTTTTTAGACCATTAACTCTTGTCATGATTCAAACTCCAAAGTTATGTATCTTTTTGTTCAGTAAAAGATTATATGGCTCTGGACTTAAAACTTCTGTTTAAAATATTAACCACCTAGTGTTTTTAATCGAGCTCTTGTTGTTAAAGCTTCTAAAAATTTCAATAATATCCTCTAAAATTGTTAGTGAGAAACTTAAAGAAATGTTTCTTTTTCTTCTATTGTACAGAAATAGCAAATCGCTAAAAAACTAGATTTAGAAGTATACAAGAAGGCAAAGTATTCTAATAAGTGAAAAGATAATCCTACCCCTTTATATGCAGTAGGTATGAGATTTGAGGGGCTGTTCAACTTACCCTGGCTCACCCATTCCCTTCCAGTGACAGGCTCCTTAATGGTGACAGCGGCGGGTCTACCAGATGAGTGGCTGGGGCAAAACAGGCTGGATATAATGATAAGCACTTCCTGTAAGAGCCTTAGAAAGCAACCAGATCAGGAGAAAACTTATTCATTTACCCAGTGCTAAGCATTCTTTACTTGCCAAGCATGGTTCCAGGTTCTGATGATGTAGAACACTGCATGGTGAAAATGCCTGTTTTCATGGAATTCACAAGCCAGGCATGGGTGGGAGGCAACTGTAGAAGAAAACTAAATGGGAACTAAAGACTGGTGGCTACTGTAGCTTGGAAGTGGTCAGGGAAGGCTTCTGTAAGGAAGGGTATTGTAAGTTGAGATCTGAATGATAAGGAGCTAGCCTTGACAGAAGGAAGGGTGAAGGGAGTGTTACAGGGATAGAAAATAAACAGCTGCTACAGAGGCTGGGACCAAAGGCTGGGCCAGAGTGGCTGGAGTATAGTAGCTATGGATGAAGATGAAACAAAAGAGTAGAAAGAGTCTCACCAGTGTAAGTCTTGTAGACCAACGTAAACTATCTGGGCTTTAGTTTGGTACAAAGAAAGATGTGGAAGACTTCACCCAGAGGGGAAAAATGATCTTAAATAGTTTTTAAGAACCGTTCTGACTCTCTCTTAGAGAAAGTATGGGAGCCTGGTGACCACTTAGGAGCTATCGTGAAACAGGAGGCCAGATGTGATGAGGTCTGGAACAGTACTGCTCCAGGAGCAAAGGAGAGAGGGAAGAAGCCAGTGATAGTATCACATGGAGGTGTTACCAGGTTTTGGGGTGCTGGAGTCTCCTTCTAGAGGTGGTTTCTAGGTTCATTTGGAGTATCCTTCTAGAGGTGGTTTCTAGGTTCTTTTTGTGCTGAGCAAAGAATTGGTCAAGGTAAGTGCAAACCATAGCAAGGTTTTATATTTATTAATGGTAGGAAAGAAATGTTCTCTGCAGGGAAAATTTGGGCCAAGAAAAACTAGGAAAAAAAGTGTGAGAGCAAAGCACTGTGAAAGAACACAGCAGCAGAGAGCTCCACAGTGACCGCTGTTCTTTTTTTTTTTTTTTTTTTCCTTCGTTGTTCTTTTTGTATCACCACTCCTTAGGATGGCATCAGGGCAAGGCCATCCTATCCAAAACAAGTATGTAATGTAGATTCTAAGTGTCTATTTTAATGTTTAACATCCCTGAAATGTAAATAAAGGAAGATTTGGATCTCTGTGAAGAGAGTTCTTATGATTAAAAATAAGTCTGAAATAAAATTTTTAAAATGATAAAACAGTAAACAGCTCTAAGAAACAAATGCAGTATTGTTAGTCCCCCAGATCTTAAAGTGTAAAAAAAAAAATTCACTTTTGTCTTGAAAGCTGAAAATTTTTTAAGGCATTCATTTACTCAAAGAGGTCCTGAGTATTCACAACCCTTAACCACACCTGACACTGTTTTGCTTTTCTAAGTCCTTTTCTTGTTTGTTTGTTTTATGAGACAAGTCCTTGCTATAAAGTCCAGGCTGGCCTTGAAGTTGAGGGCCCCTTGCCTCAGCCTGCCCAGTTCTGGAGTCACAGCTGTGCACCACCATGCACAGTTAGAGTACTTTTGTTAATCATTAAGTGCATCCTTCTTGTGAAAAGGCCACTACAGCTTCAGTTTTCCATTGAGTAATCAGAACTTCCCACATTTGTAAGGTCTTTCTGTGCTGAGACATGGTGGGAGAGAGTTACATTCCTCAGAGAACTGAGGAGCCCAACTATGCCCTGGAAGAGGTGAAAGCATAGGACTGTGAGGCCTGAACCCAGGAACCTTAGGATATTGTCCCAAGTCTCTCAAAGCAAATACACAGAAAGGACCTACCTAGGTGTCAAGTTGACCAGCTGTTGCCCCTGGGCTCCCACTCAAGTACTTCTATCCATCACAGGAAAAGTGAACTTGGAGAGCAAATCAGTGGTAGAATTTAGGAGGGTTTTTTTTTCCCCTAGTACTAGGAATTGAACTTAGGGTCTTGAACATACTAAGCAAGGGCTCCACCTTAGCATTAAGCTACATCACTTCCAGGAAGATGGCGGAGTAGTAGAATGCAGGGAAAACAGCCTCTCTGAGAGACACCGTCTAGACGTGGGAACACACCACCTTGAGGAAGATAAAAAGGAGGGAGATGAGTTCCTTGGACCCAGAAAGAGCCTGAATTCTGAATTGAACCCCACAGAAAGACCAAAAAGAAAAAAATTTAACTAAGAAGAAGGTGGTAGCTGGCAGAGCATTTGCCCGGAGCTGGACTCACTGCACGAGGGGAGCTGTTGGAGTCCAGTAGTGCGTGGTCGCAGTGTTGGTAGCAGCTGGCGATCCTGGGACCTCTGCACAATCATTCTCTGGTGGAGGAGAGCAGCAGGCGCAGAGGACTGTGCTGGCTGGCGGTGAGTGTGGAGGGCTTAGTCCTCCCGCGGGAGAGCGATTTGCTGGAAGCCATTCCTGAGTCAGGCCAGATATGCCTGGGGCTAAAACTGTAGCCAGCTTTCCCCAGTGGTTCTTAGCTGGGTGCAGACCCGCAGAAACTGCCTGGATGGCTTCGAGCCCGAGGAGGCTGTTCTCAGGGCAGGCCTGCTAAGGCTGTCTACTACTCTGTCTATGAACAGTTGCTGGTTTGTAGAGATACAGTGCCACAATTTGGGTTGCTGTCTCCACAGGCTTTTTACCAGTGAATCCAGAGAGAACCCTGGAAGTGGACTCTTTTTTTTTTTTTTTTTTTTTTTTTTTTTTTTTTTTTTTTTTTTTTTTTTTTTTTTTTTTAGTGTGAGTGTGGTTTCTGCCCTACCTTTGGGCCTGTTCTTGTTCTGTTCTCTTTTCTGTCTCTTTTGGCTTTCTTTTCCCTCAGTCTTCTGCAGTGGTTTCCCTTACTTGGTGGGCCCATCTTTGTTCTCCAACCTACTTGCAGTCTCTTCACTTTTTTCCCACTTTTCTGCTTTTTCTTAAATTCATTTTGGGTCCTCACCCTTGGGGACAGAATTGACATTCTGTGAACCTAAGTATTGTATATGATTGTTTTGCATCCTGTTGTATGGATATAAATTCAGTTTATATGGTTGGGGGTTGTAAATCAGGGGTTGGATCAGTTTACTGTTTAGTTGACTATGTTTGGTGCTGTGGGTGCCACTGTAGCCAGTACTGACTCGATTGAACTGGATAGCTGTTGGCCTTGATGGTTCAGGACTGGGATTGACTGGGGGTTGCAGAGAGGGCTAGGGCATGGTGCCAAGGAATTAGGGACTGGGCTAGGTGAGCAGTGGTTTCTCATTTCTGACAAACTGAAGAGGCAGGATTTTCCAATAGATTTGGAGCCCAGGAACCAGTTACACCGAGAAGATATCTCTGGGAAGTGCTCATCACCCGGAAGTCCTTAATACCACTATTAAAGTAACCCACTTTAGGAATTAATCTAAAAAAGAAAAGAAATGAGGAGACACTTAAACAGGTCACAACCCCAGACACCCAGTTCACCAAAAGCAAACCCAGGGGGCAATGAGGCTGGAAAATCTGAAAGCCCCCTACAAGGTTTCTTAGAAGTGGTAACAAAGCAGTTGAATGAGGCTTTGGAAAAAATGAAATCAGAAACAATCTTTCAAATAACCACAGAGATTACTGAAATATACCCCATGCTTAGTGATGTTAGGGCAGATACAGACAAAAAAAATAAACAAGCTTCAGCAAATTATGGAAGGACAACATAGGAAGCAAATGGATTCCATAAAGCAGATTCAAGTAGATATCCAGGAGAATAGAAACTCTATTGAAAGTATTCAAAGCAGATTAAGCCAATGTGAGGACAGGATCTCAGATATTGAAGACAGGCTCGCAGTTAGTGACCAGGAAAAGAAAGATTCTTCAAAACTAGCAAGG
>RJWM01043666.1:0-13686 GCA_004363535.1 Dasyprocta punctata | reverse complement strand
TCCAAGGCAGGGTGGCACATGGCAGAGGGCCACAGTTCATGGCAGCAGAAAACAGGACAAGCAACAGGAGAAAAGGGGAGGAGCATGGAGAGAAGACTCTTTCAGTCCCTTATATTGCATGTAGACCACACCCCCACACACCCATAACCCCAGCATTGGACCATGAGTCATTCACAAACTCTAGAAGCATGCCTCTCTGTATACATGAGGCTTTGGGGGGCATCCAGACTCAAACTACAGCACACTGGAAATATGTATAAAGCTCATATATGTTAATTTTCATTTTTAAAGAAATTAATTTTTGTATATAGACATTTTCATATTTTAGTTACTATTCTTAATATCTTCTATGCTTAATAATCTGTACAATACAATGTAAATGACTTTAAATTTATTACTAAGTCTTACATTGTTGGTAAGAAAAATACAACTTTAAAAACCTGCCACTTTAAATGGATTATCTACTGCATTATTAAAACACTCTTTCACATATAAATATACACATGTAAATACACAAAAGTATGTGTGTTATAGTACAAAGAAAAATTGAGGGCACATTACCAGAAACAATTTCTATGTCAGATAAATGTGGAAACTCCAAGACTTGAATCTGAAATAGCTCCCAAAGGGCAGGGGGTAAAGGCCTTTTTATTAGCCATTGCCGTTACTGGGAAGTGTGAAACATTTAGGAGTTTATGGCTATTGGAAGAAACTTAGATCATTGGGGATATGTCCTTGAAAGGGATATTAGGACTCCGGACCACTTCATTTTTTACTCCTCACTTCATGGCTGCCATGAGAAGACACAGGTCTTCCTTCCCATATGTTTATGCTGAGATGCTCTGTGTCTCACAAGCTCAAAGAAACAGGGCTAGGAAGTCATGAATGGAACCCTCTGAAACTGTGACCTGAAATAAAACTTCCCTCTGTATAAGTTTATTTCTTCAGGTGTTTTTTTCTTTTGTAGTAACAGAAATCTAACACAGGCAATACCCATATTTAAGCATAAGTGTCCTAAACATAGAGGCAAAATAAAGATTTGATGGAAGAAGGAGCCTCTGAACTGGGCTTGAGAATATGAAAAGTGATGTGTTATTTAGGAGAGAAATTAATTTTAACTTTTTGAATCAAATAGCAAAAAAATAATGATTGATATTTTTTCTGACAAAAACTGAAAGCAGAACTGAAGAAGCTGTATTGAATACTACTGCACAGTGCTTAACAAGTGACTAGTTCTATGCCTAGTGCTATTAAACAAAATTGCTCTTAGAACAATAACAGTTATTTTGATTAGGGCAAAAGTGAACAAAGAATATGTATTTTTCTCAATAGCACATACAACTTTTTCCAAAATAGACCATGTATTAGGCAATAGGACAACACTTAAGTACAAGAAGAATGAAATAACCCAATACATATTGTTGGATCACGAAAGAATAAAACTTGAAATTGCCAGTAAGAGATATTACAGAAACTATGCAAACACTTAGTAACTGAATAATGCATTTTTTTTTCTTTTGCGGCACCAGAAATTGAACTCACAACTTCGCGCCTATCAGACAGGCGCTTAAAATACTGAGCCAAACTCCCAGCCCTGGTTTTTTTGAGGCAGGGTCGCACTGTGTAGTTCAGGCAGGCCCTGCGCTCGCGTTGTAGCCCAAGCTGACCTCAAACTCACAACGCTCCTCCTACCTCAGCCTCCCGAGTGCTGGGATTAAGAATAATGCATTTTGAATAATCACTGGATCACAGGAAACATCAGGAAAGAAACTACAATGTTCCCACTTTCAAATCACAATAGAACCACAATGAAAACAATACTAGGAGGCATTCCCTCTAAACCTAGAAACAAAATAAGGTTGAAAGTATAATTTGTAATTATGATTTGCTTTATTTTCTAAAGTAATGTATTTAGCTAATTCTCAAATCACCCTGATCCTTTCAAACTGCTTTGGAGGCTAGGCTGGCATTTTACCTGTGTTCTAGGATAGGGGCTCTTTGTATCAATGAAAACTTATTTTGTTTTTCTGTGAATGTATGAATCTTCTTTTTTTCCCTCTCAACTAAAACCTCAGTCTTCAAGTTTAATTGCAGCACTGGCACTTTTTGTAAATAAGTGGATTTGGAGTTGCTGTTCGGGCACTTGATCTCTAAAAGCTCACCATCACTGTGCTAAGGCAAACTGAGCTGTACGGTTAAGGTGCCAATCTACTGTCAATATATGCCTCAAATATTTACAGTACTTCTGTATTGGGTGACTCACCCCAGCCTTGAGCAGTTGTGAGCATTTGGCATTCTTTTACTTATGTACCCCTGTAGTTGTATTTTTTGAGGGGGTGGGAGGGCTATGAATTCTCTCTCAATGCGTGCAAAGGTCAGTGTTTGTCCCTAAAGTGGGATAAGTTTGATATCATAAATTTGATTTCTCTGAATCTTTCTTTCCTCTGTTATTGTCCCAGAACATTCCAGTCTTCTTCCACCTCATTAAACTGTGGCGTGTGTGTGTGTGTGTGTGTGTGTGTGTGTGTGTGTGTTTAACTCAATGGTATCACTGTCGTCTTGTGCTTGCCCTCACACAGAAGTCCTTGTATTCTATAAACTGTCTTCCCTCAGAAAATTGCCATGATATCAATTCTTGCTTTGTTTTCCTCTCTTAGAGATCACAAGTCAAGTGAGGTAGAATAGAAGAAATAAAGATAGGAAGAAATGAGATGAGAGAAATCAGAATTTTAAAATCGTAGTTTTAAGAAAAACTGTGTCTTCAGGATGCAGAAGTTATTCAAGCCTTTTCTCCTTCTAAGAAACTCACTCAAAAAATAAAAAAAAACCTCCTAAGGTTTTTAAAGACATAATAATGCTGTAAATTAGGCTCTGGGCTGTGCTTTTCACCTATAAATTGCACATCCTCCCCCAGACTTCTGTTGTCAAGGAAGAAGCGATACTAAGGCAGCATATCTCCACTTCAAAGACATGTAAATAATGTACATTCTATCATAGCCAGATGGATAATGTGACCTACACATCATCCATCACTCATTTCAAAGACAACTCCAAGACCCCATAAAAGTTTCTGATTACAAAGCATCTCTCCCCCACCCGCTTCTCTTTCACTCTCCCTCCTCACGCTCTGTCTCTCTCTCTCTCTCTCTCTCTCATTTCTTTGAGGATAAACTTTAAAATCTTTACCTAATAAATTCCTTTATGACTCTTGCTCCTTAGTCCCAAATTCTTTTTTCACAACAGGGTTCGGCAAACTTTTTCTGAATATAGGACCGGTTTAGGTTCCTTATCTTGAGGGCACCTCCTTGGATCCTGTCAGGTGAAACAATAGTATTCCTTATCCATAATCTAAAACCAATTCCTTTTCTATTTTCAATATTTTTATGGAACTTAGACAAGTCTGATACCAGTTAGTCCCCATGGATAAATTTATGTTACTGTTGTGTCAGTTAGTTTTAATTCCTACAAATGTATAATCGCTCCTGTCATTGTACAATTTGAAAGATAAATTCAAGAATGAGTACAGTATGTCCCTGACAAATGAACATTCAAGTTGTAAAGTTTCTTAGTTGTGCTGTATAAAGATTCACTGTCAACCTACCAAGGAACCTGATTTACGAACAATTCTCCTGAAACAGAACTCATCCATAAGTCAGGACTTGTATGGAATTCTGTAAGAAAGAAGTGCCAATTTATGAAATGAAAAATTCCTTTAGAAGTTGATGGACAGCCCAAAGTGAACCTTAAGAAATTGATGGGCAGCCAAAGGTGAAGTGTTACTTGGGAATGTCTTAGTTCACGAATCAACATACTCCTGGCAAGTAGAACTACATGGACAATAGATTTCTCTCAAAGCCAGTTTCTCATCCACAGTGAAGATGCTGAAAATTTCATAGATATTGAAAAGATTCTTCAAGTCTTTCATGCAAATTATGCCAAAGTGATAGGAGTGCCTTTACTTGGAATTGCTTTAGATGAATTCAGAGCATTGATATATTGGAGGTTTATCTGTCTGCTGGTATGGGAAATATCCAATAGACAAAATAATGCAGCCAATACAAGGCAAATAAAATAGGAGCAGGCCAGTGTTCCTATAGATATTTAGTCTGAAAAATAATAAGTACGAATCTGATTATACAACAACAACAACAAAAATCCTGGGACTTTAACCCTGAAGTGAATTAAATGAACTCTGCAATGATGATACCAAGGAAATCTCGAAAACTTCAGTCCTGCATAAAACTTGTGGTGTGCAAGTTTAGGAGGGTTGACACTCTTAGACATAAACCTTACTATAGAATTTATAGCACTGAGACAAATCCAGACTGTCAGTTATTTGAAAGTTCACCCAAAAATTGCAGCTAGAGACACACCTAAGTTACACATGAGATTATTTTTATAATAACATGAAAAAGAATACATATCAAAAGAACAGAGAAATGTCTCAATAGGTAGCTAGGGCAAAGTACGCAGAGCACAGGGTACAAAACTCACTCAATGAATAGTCTGTCAGTAAGTAAGCATTATAAATGACAAAGTTTGGCTTGAGCAGTTGGTTGAACCCATTCAGCTGTGAGGGATTGCTATTAGATCAGTTTCCCTGTATTACTGAACAAATATGGCTTAAAATCAAAGGAGCTGAGCTTCTCTCCATCTAACTCTAAATAGCAACCAATAGTTATTGGCCCATTCAATTATAAATGTTTGATTCACTTTAACTGCAGTAAAACAGAGTACAGTTTTGCAAGTTTTGATTTTGACTTTAAGTCTTACATGCTTGTTATAGCTTATGAGACATTACTGTGTGTTTTGTATGCAGTACAAGTTTCTTTGTGTTTCAGGATATGTCGTGTCTAGAAATAGAACTCTTGTTTCATTTTGAAAATAGCAAAAAGACAGAAGTATTTTTTAACTTTACAAAAATCTTGCATTTTTCTTTCTTCACTGTCAGGAAAGTATATGAAGATGAATTTTAGGCATATTTCTCTTTCCCAGCATCAAGGTATATCTGAATTAGTAGAAACCTTAAACCAAGCGTATAATGCAAGGGAAGAACATATTTAAGTACTATAATATGAAATCATTGAACATGAAAATCTCTGATGCCTCAATTTGGGAAAGTTATTCATTATTGCATTTTGTCAGTAATTTTGCACATTCTGCAAAAAGTTTGATGTGCTTTCTATCTAAAAATTGTCCTACTGTTTCCTAAATTCAGTCCAGAATAGTAAATAACTTCTACTTCAAAAGGAGAGTAGGAACAAGAGTCATTTCAGATTTGTATATCAGATACATTTTATACTTATAAAATAAATTATTCATTTTATTCCACTAAATTATTTAGTATGTAATAGTTGCACAATATTTGGGGACTGTATATAAAATGTAAAAATGAACAGACAAAACTTTAATAATAGAGCAATCATAACAAAAAAGATAGTCATATAGCTGGTTTCTCTTGATTCATTGAGGTGAAAGTTTTGTGCTAATAATTTTCTGGACAATATTTCATGTCTATATCTTATACCCTAAACAATTTCTGTGGATATAACAATATGCAATGTGCTGATTATTGTTATTCTCCTATTAGCTTGTTGTGAAATTGTTTTACTTTAATTTCTTACTTTTTTTCTGTTTAAAATTTAGAAAAACTAATAAATTTCATTGTTCACCACTTCTACTAAAATTTTAAGGTATTTGAATCTCGAATTATAGTGACAGTCAAGATTCTGGTGGTCATCACCATTATACTATTTTACTTTCATCTCTCATTGCTAAGACAAAATACCAGAGACTCAAAATTAAAGGAGGAGAGGTTTGTTTTGGTTCAGTCCATAATCGGCTGGCTCCAAGGCAGGTTGCCATTGCAGAGGGGAATCACAGAGGAGAAACAGTCCAGGGCAAGCAGACAGGTGAGAGCACATTAACCCTCTTTCTGTCCCTTACATTGCATACAACCTACCTACACTAGGATGAGTGCAGCACTCACACCCTTAATCCTAGCCAGATAGATGCCAAACCAATCGGGGAGAATAAGAGCAGAGGGGGAGGGGAATGGGAAATAACTCAAAGATATGCCGTGTACAGGAACCAAATAACCTCGATTAATGTAAATATAATATATCATAAACATGAGATAAGATTAATAACATCAACAAGAATGAGAGGGAAGAAAGGAGATTCAGAGGAAGACAGAGAGAGGCAGGAAGGAAGAGGAAGGGAGCTTTTTAAAAAGCTATATTATGTACATGGACCCACACTCCAAGTTTTTTGTAAACAGCATGTACTGCAAAACTGTTGTAATGTATATAATAACAGATATATTGTAACAAAAGAAAGCTAAAACTAAACTCTACCTGGTGACACATACCTGTTAACCCGCCACTCTAGGAAGCTGAGGCAGGAGGATCTGAAGTTTAAATTCAGCCTGAGCAACTTATGAAGTCCTGTCTGAAAATTAAAAAAATGACAAGTTAGAGCTGTTGCTCAGTGGGAATACCCTTGGTTCAATACTCAGTACTAAAAAAACAAAACAACTTTAAAAAGTATACTAATGTCCTAATGCAATTCACTTTATATGTATTAATATAGAGTAAAATCTTGGACTGCAAGTAACTTTTTGCTTGAGTGATCCACAGATAAGTAAATATTTCTAATAAATTTTAATGTGATATACAAGTTATGTCTTGCAGTTAAGTAGTACCAATGCCAAGTGTCACATGATCACAACTGAACAATGGTTTTCTCTCTGTGGCTTTGGGATTGTAGGTGATCATCTCCCAACAGCAAGAGGTTATGGAGTTCTCATCTGCAGAGAGGAGGAGAAAAAGTGAAGGAACCTCTCACATCAAATGGGATTGGGAAATTGAAACTGTAAATAAGGACCAAAATATATAATAGATTCCGTGAAATAGGAAGAAAATGTTCAAACGGGAAGGAGGACTAGGGTGGGGGGAGGGGGAAGGGAAGGAAGGGAAAGGAAAAAAATGATGAGAAAAAAAGGAAACAATAGAAACAAAGCTTTTGTAAATAAGGAGGGGAAGACAGGTCGAAGAGAGGGTAGGGCAATGTGGAAAAATGAAAAGAATCAAGTTTTGTCAAGTACAGGTACAAATTCCCTATATTGAGTGTGATCATTATGTGTGCCTAAAATGTACCAATAAATTTAATAAATAAAAATATGCAAAATTCTTAGAATTTTGAAATTAAGACAGTGCAAAATTTTGTAGAAAAATTCAAACCAATAATACTATAGCAGTGCATATGATGAATCTTTTTAACCAAAATACAGCATAATATTTCTGTGAAATCCTAAAAGGAGGGAAAAACAAATGTCATTGGATAAGTTTCTTAAAGTTGCATGAGCCAATAGTAGTGATTCCATTACTGAGAAATTCAACCTACACAATAAACCCCCTCTCTCTTGTCTCCCTTACACCAACCACAAACATTTTCAAAGATAAGTGGTGGTTAATTTATTATTCCTTATTAGTTATATTTTCTTTATTATTTTGTATGATATTGTTATAATATTACGTAGCATTGTAACCATTTTTATATGAATATTTTTGGGTTGTGGAACAAATTACCTAAGATTCCATTAGTATCTTTTGTGGAAATTCACTTTATTGATAGATAAGTGCTTTGGATTACAAGAATGTTTCTGAAATGAATTATGCTCAGAATTACTGTATTTGAAGTTCACACTTATTAAATATATACTTGGAAACATGTTCATGAATTGAAATTTCTCTCAGAAGCATTCTAGGTAATGAACTAGAGTTTATTCAATATTTTAATAAAAGTGGATCCATTTATTGTTTTCATGAATAAACTTTGCATTGATTTCTTAGAAGCTATTTTATTATCTATATCAAGAAGCACATTTGTAGAGGAAGGGTGCATTTACATATGGAATGCTTTAGGATGAATAATTCCAGATGCATCTATGTTCTTATGTTTTTTTTAATAGTTCCACTAAAAGAAAAAAATAGAATTTAATTACTGTATCATTAAAGAGTGTCTGAGAGAGAGCTCGTCAATAATAACTTGCCTGGGCAGAGATAAACTCAAGTACAGAAAACAAAATAATTTGGTGTCCTTTGGACACTTGCTTCCCTATAGTTTCAAAATGACACCCTGAAGAGAATTTCACCAAAGGGACTGATGTTCTATGGCAGAGAAAGGAAAGTGCCAGTGAAATGTTTTCCTATGTCGACATTAAAAATAGCAGTTTTCAAAAATTATCTGTGGATACCAGTGTCAATGTATCATAGTGGAGAAAAAGGAGTAGATGACATAGAGCAATGCCTTGCCAATGAGAAAAATAATGGTGTGACTCATTTCTAAAATGCACACTGGTATCTCTCCACTTAATTCAATTTTATTATAGTTTCAAAACACTTCCATTAGTAGATCCAGTATAACATGTAAAATACATAATCTGAAATACAGATATATTTACTACTTTCTCTTTTTTTGTTTGTTTTGGGGCATTTTTTGTGGCAGTGCTGAGGATGAAAACCGGAGCCTAGTGTATGCTACCCAAGCATCCTGCCTTAGACACACTCCCAGAGTTTTGTTAAATTTTATTTTTAAATAAGTTCTCAATAAATTGCTCCTGCTGGCTTTGAATTTGCAATCCTCCTGTTTCAGCTTTTGAGTGACTGGGATTATAGGCAGTGCCATCATGCTCAGCTCACCTGATAACTTTTTGAAACAAAATTCAAGGTACTTGTTAAGATTTAATATGTATGTAGCATGAAATATTTAAATGTCTAGATGTCTAAAAAACAGTGAGTTTTTAATTTGAATTCAAGAAGTTAAATTTGAGGTCTAAATGAAGAATGATATCAGTTTTTCACAGATATATTTGGTAAATTGTATATATTATTAAATAATTTTAGGTTTTTATTGCATTTACGTAACATTAGCTTTGACATGTGTTAGAATTTTTTGGATACATGTATTGTCTATAGAATACTGACTGAATGTAAAAATTTAAATTCTTCATTTGAGAAGCTCAATAATTATTTTAGAGCACTTTCTTATTTTTATTTATTTATTTATTTATTTTATTTAAGAGAAAATGGACACGGAAAAGAGAAACAAAAGCAAAAGAGATAACTAAACAACAACAACAAATCCGATATGATAACATTATAGGTTTACAAAGTGAGATGGTTGGAATTTGACAGTAGTTGTAATATTGCATATCGTTACCTTCAAAGGGGTTGTCCAGATTAACAGATATAGACATGTAAAATTGATCTAATCAGGAGTATTAACTGTTCTTTTTCAATAGTTAATGCATTTGGTAATGTAGTCATTTTAACTATCTTATGTATACCTATTTATAAATTTATGTCTTTTTCCTTTTCCCTTCCTTCTTTCCTCCTTTCCCCTTAGAATACCTCTTGTTGTCTTTAAAATAACTGCCCATATCATCAGACCTAATATAATCAAACAAAATAGTTCAGAATAAAGTCAATAAAAAATAAAACAATGATCACAGAAAAGAGAAACAAAAAGCAAAAGGGACCAACAAACATCAACAATAAATCCTATACTGTAACATTATAAGTTTAAAAAATGAGATGATTGGAATTTGACAGTGGTTGTAACATTGTATATCATTACCTTCAAAGGGGTTGCTCAGATTGACAGATATAGACATGTAAAGTTGATCTAATCATGTGAGTATCAACTGTTCTCTCTCAATAGTTAATGCATTTAGTAGTATAGTCATTTTGACCATCTTATGTATACCCACATATAAATCTATGTCTTTTTCCTTTTCCCTTCTTTCTTTCCTCCTTTCCCCCTGTAATACCTCTTGTTATCTTCAAAATAACTACCCATACCATCGGGCCTAATATAATCAAACAAAATAGTACAGAATAAAACCAATAAAAAATAAAACAATGGAAGCAATACATAGTAATACAACATTGATTTCTATAATGCCTCAAATTATCTTCTAAGCAATTGCCTATATCATCTGTTATAATACAATCAAACAAACCAAAATAGGTTAAAATCACTCAAAACAGAACATTGAAACATTGTTGATCAGTGTTTCAAAACAAGTTGATCAAATATCAATAAAGTCTACCCTAATATATTTTGTTATCTTTGGAATAGCTGTCCAGGTCATCATATATAATAAAATTAGGCAGGTCGAGATAGAATAATATCAAACTAAACAGCTCATTGGAAACAATACTGGACTCAAATCCCAATGATGGATTATTCAATTGTCTGCCCCGCTCAGTGATATCCCTCTGCTGCTGTTTCTGGAGCTGTGGACTTTTTTATCTCTAAAATGTCCTTCAGTATTCTTTGTAGGATTGGCTTGGTTGTCATAAATTTCTTTAGTTGTTCTTTGTCGTTGAAGTATCTTGCTTCTCCGTTGATTTTGAAAGAGAGTTTTGCAGGGTACATCAATCTTGGTTGGAAGTTGTTTTCTTTCAGGACTTGAAATACTTCACTCCAAACTGTTCTGGACCTGATGGTTTGTGTTGAGAAGTGTGTCGTGATTCTGATGGGTTTTCCTTTGTAGGTGATCTGTCTTTTTCTCTAATAGCTTTTAGTATTCTGTTTTTGTGTTGAATTTCTGGGATCTTGATTATTATATGTCTGGGTGTAGGTATATTTTGGTTATGGTTAGCTGGAGTTCTATATGCTTCACTTATCTGAAAGTCACTTCCTGTTCCCATGCTTGGAAAGTTTACTGAAATTATTTCTGTAAATAGGCTTTTAATTTGATCTATATTGACCCCTGCTTTTTTACTCACACTTTTTATTCTTAAGTTATGTTTCTTTGGGTTGTCTTGCAGCCGTTGTATTGTTACTTCCAGGTTTCTTATTATTTTTAAGAGATCTTTCCTTTCACAATCACAAGCTGCAAACCTGTCTTCAAGGTTTGAAAGTCTATCTTCAGTTTCCTTCAGGTGGTTTTGCCAACTTTCATTGGAGTTTTTGATTTCCTGGTAATCTCTTTGAATCTGTTTCAT
This sequence comes from Dasyprocta punctata, assembly GCA_004363535.1. NCBI lineage: Eukaryota > Metazoa > Chordata > Mammalia > Rodentia > Dasyproctidae > Dasyprocta > Dasyprocta punctata. Next base: position 2,671 of record RJWM01043666.1, on the reverse strand, counting down.
GTACTCTAAATCTCTTTTGTATTGTTCATTCCAGATTTCTCTCATTTCCTATGCTCCATTTTTCATCTATGTCACCTTTAGAGATGCCTAGCAATTCTTTTATTATGTTTTTCCTTTCTTCTTTTAGTTGAGTTAGTACTTCTGTTCTAATTTCTTTTATAGCCTCATGAAGTTGTTTCTTTACTTCAGTTGTCATCACTTCAGAGACTTTAGTTGTGGGACTCCCGACCTCTTCTGTGTTTGCTTCTCCTGGATTTGTTCTGCTTGGATTGGAGGTCAGAGACTGCCTTTTGCTTCTTTGTCTTGACATATTCTTGGGTTGTTCTGGCCAAGTGTGTATTGGGGATCTTGGTATTACGTCCGTTGTCTGTATTTTTTCTTAAGGTTAGACTGGTTCTTCTAGCCAGTGCTGATTGTGGATATCTGATGGTTACCACTGGTTGCACTGTTACAGCACTGTCCTCTGCCTTTCCCCAGCCCACTTTGGCTCCCCGATATCTGGCACAGTGTGCAGGCTGGGTCTGCCACCTGCAAACCTGGGCCGGTTATCTGCTAATCTTCCACTATCACCCCTAGGGTGCATGTGGAGCCATAGTCTCCAGACTGAGCCAGTCACCTGCCAGGACCCTCTGGGGCTTGGTGGGAGCAATTTCCATGGGACTGTGCCCAACTAGAAGTGGCTCCAGCCCCAAAATGACTGCCAATCCCTTGTCTCTCCCTTGCAAGAGTTTGGGGTTTGCTGCACTCACCAGTTTAGTCCTCCAGTTCTGCTCCACCTGTCCACTACCACTCTCCTCCAATGCTGCCTCTCTGGGCAGAGGCCTCCAGGGTCGCTGCAGCCACTGCTGGGCACAGCTGCTGCCATGGCCACAGGACTTTGATCGTGTGTCCCCAGGTTTCAGCAACTCCTTTCACAGAGTGGGTCCGGCTCCGGGCAGAGCACCACCAGCCACTGCCTTCTTCATTTGAATGTTTCTTTTACTCTTTCTGTGGACTTCAATTCTTGCTTTAGATTCTTCTTGGGTCCGGAGAACCTGCCTCCCTCCTTCTTGTCTTCCCCATGGTGCTATATTCCAGCATCTGGATGGTATCTTTCAGGGAGGACGCTTACCCTGTTGTTTACTGTTCGGCCATCTTGTCATGCATAGAACACTTTCTTATAGAAAAGGTAGTGCATTATTTTCTCCAACTCTTTTCAATATTTTGTATTTACAAGAAAACTTATAAAACTAGTATCAATGAATAAACAAAATGATTGATTAGGTAAGATTTGGTGTATACTTTACTAATTATCTGGTACATACTCTAATTCATATCTTTATATAACTGATTACAATTTTTTTAAAAAATTGCCCTCAGGTCACTGCTCAAATTTTAGAGAAATGTTTGCTAAAAAGAATGATTCTTTCTACTTTAGTCAATTACATACTCTCAAATCTTTCTTCATCTTAGCTATATGACATCCTGTATGGGCTTCTATAAAAATTCTTACTCTACGTTTTATGTATCTCTCACATATTGTTAATCTTTTTATCACATCATTTATTTTTGTATTCGACAAAATGTATTCCATGTCAAAAATGCTTGACTGTATGCTAGGGACACTTAAAATTGAATAGATGCATAAAAACTTTTAATCCAAAAATTCAGATTCAACTGCCATAAATAAAGTCTCCTAAACTGAAACACTGAAAGTTACTTCCTCCAACAAGAGTAAAGAGAATGACATTAACTTTACATTTATTATAAATCTGATATGTATTAAAGATTTCAAAACAAAATTTGTTAGATCAGCAATCTTCGAGGTGATGGTCTTGTAACGCTTCTTCTATTAAGCAGATAATCTAACACAAATTGTACATATCCTGAGAAGTTTTCCTTATTTAGATGATACTCCCTTTTGATTGTTGGTAAAGAATATATATGTATTTTCAGAGTTGTCTAGCCCATATAAACAAAGGAAATCAAACATCACATTTACATACAGTGGCATCAGCTTATTCTGAGTATACATCTTATCATCTTTTCTCTAATGAATTTTTCATAATTTTCTTACAAAGTGAGACTGAGACTGAACCATCTAACAGCTTAATGGGTAAGAGTACTTGACCATAGCCATGCCTCAAGCATAGTCTAAATATGAACAACTTCTGTGTGTTCTTCATTACATGGTGAAACACTCTAAATATTTGATTTTGGCAGCTCCTTGACTAGGAATATGCCTAATCAGAGAAACCCAAAATCACAGGCTGGCTAAATTTTTTACTGATTTAAATTGAAGTAGATTTTCTTGCCCTCTGGGATTCTGCTTTGTGTATTCTTATGCATGCTCAGGTTATTTTCTGCTGTGCTATTGGGTCTGCTCGAGGTTTCAATGTTGCTGAAAGGATAAAGTCTGTCTTGGCACAAATAAATGTCTTCATTCAGCAAAGAGGAATCAAGTAGCAAAGAGCTTGAGCAAACTGAAAAGAGTGAAGAAGTAAGGAGATTGTAATGAATTGTCCTCAAGGAAGACATGGCTGGGGAAAAGGGAAGGGGCAGGGAGGAGAAGGGAGGAGAGGAGTGAAAAGATATGTCTTAAATTAACCTTGCTTCTTGTAACTCCAGGGACTTTGAACTCTGTAGGCCATATGATTGTTCATTCTGGAGGAAGTCTTGCTAAAGCATAGTT
>RJWM01043665.1:0-13690 GCA_004363535.1 Dasyprocta punctata | reverse complement strand
GTACCAGTTCTACTGCTTTGTTTTGATTGACTTCATTCTGTTATGTTTTGTTGGATTTTACTATCTTTAAAATAAAAAAATAAAAAAATTATATATACATAAATACACCAATAAAAATCATTTTCTTTAGAACAAAAGCTGGTGTGACACTAGAGCAGATGGTCACTCTGGGCTGACAGCACAAATAGGAATATAACAAAACATTGTTAAGGGCACAAATAGGAAAGACCACCTGAGCAGACTTTGTGTAAACAACCATGCCTGTTTATTCATTCTTGTGGGAGCTGGGTGAATTCTGAGAAAAGGAATCATCAGAAAGTAAGAGTAGAACAAAGGCTTTAAAGAGAAGGGGAGTTTGCTGCCTTGAAAAATTTGAAGGCAGAGAAAGTGTGGTTGTGCTCCGAATAGGTGGTGCAGATTTGAGTGAGATCACACCTCTTGGAGCAACTGGCACAGATACAACCAAGCTTTCTGGAGCCAAGGGTGGTGTGGTATGTTGTTCGGCAACAGCTTTTCCTGCCAAGCATGACAAACAGGAAGATTTCAGTGGTGATTAGATGGATTGCGGCTATTTTTTATATTCTTATCAGTTCTGTTCTGTTGGAAGTTGCTCTGCCTGCACATCCTGGAGGTGATTGACAGGTCACATCCTGTTTTTTAGCCTCCATTCCTGGTCTTTGTAATCAGCAGGTTACATCCCATCTTCCAGACAGTCTGCCATGCCCTAATCTCCTGCCTCAGAGTGAGTTTTCATCCTTTTCCAAAGTTTTCATGAGCCTTGAAGGAGTTAGTGGGGCAGCTTTCTTTACCCCCACACTGAACTGCTGATTGGAAGGTTTCCTTTTCTAACCTGTCTTTATGGTTATACCAGAATATCTCATACCATATCAGCAACTGGCCCCATTCAGGGCCATTCTGACATTCAGTCCTCTGGCAACATGTGCCCTAGTTACTAGGGACCTGGCCTGCCTAACCCCATAGGTGCCAGATGTTTCTGCCAGGAGTTGATCCCCAACCATGGTATTGTTGTTGGACAGTGTGTTGTCCAGTGGTTCTAGGCTCTTGTTGTCTCATCCAAAGAATTGGCTAGGACAGGCAAATTTAAAAATATAATGTTTATTTAAAGTAGAAGAAGATAAAGAAGTTAAGTACGAAAAGAAGAAAGATGAACATACATGGTTACTACAAGAACAGGAAAGTAGCCATGGCCCTGGAGTCAATGGACACCATATTTTATGTCTTTTCTTGATGTCAGATCCAGGCCATTGAAAGTTGTTCTGTGCCTGTATTCTGGCCATGACTTGACTTTTCCTTGATTGACAGGTTACACCCTATTGTTCAGCCTCTTCCTATACTCTAATCTCCTTTTTCAAAATGACAGCACTCTGGGGAGGGCTGTCAAGGCCACTCTAGTTGTCATTCAGCTATGGGACCCTAACTGATACTTACAGAAAACAGTGTTATTATATGATTCTCACACAAAGAAATGACTTTTTCCAAGGAGCAACTTTTTTGTGTACTGACACTAACTCAGTGATTGACATCCCAAGAGAGGCCCAAGCATAGCAAGGTTCTGTTTTTTGTATAACTTTTTGTTTCTTTGTCTCCCTTATTATGTAGTTGCTAGCCTGATTTGGTACAGTATATGTTACAGAGCCATGTCAGAGCTACACATGCATACTATATGGGTTTGTTCCTGTGTCTCCCCTACCCCGCCACCCCGCCAAAGCCTCATGTAATCATGGACGGGGCTGAGTCTGGCATTTGTGATTGGTTTGTTGTCTGGCACTGGGATTGGTGAGGTGAGTATTGCACCTGCCCAGGGGTGGAACCGACATACAGTGTAAGGGCGGGAGGAAGTTGTGTCTCTCTCTCTTGCCAGGTTTGCACTTGCTGTTTGGTGACCACCATGAATAGCTGCCCCGCCACGCCGCCCTGCCTGGCAGCCAGCTGAATATGAACTAAAACCTCCAAGAACTGTCAGAAATAAACCTTTCCTTCCCTAACTTTGGGCATCAGGTATTCTGTCTCAGCAACAAGTAAAAAGTAACTAAGACACATACATAGGAACTGATTATGCCACATCACCTTCCTTTGTCCTGAGAAGGTCCTCACCACATTCCTTTGGGAAGAGCCCTACCATATTCCCGACTTTGATGGTTGGACACTTCCTCCCTTTTTAGGGTCAAAGAGCATCATCTTGGCTTAAGGATTTATACTTTCATCATTATATGTGTGGCCATTTTTCTTTCAACCATGGCCTCAGTAAGGCTGGAGATAGACCATATAACCAGTGAGCCAGGCAAGGTATGATTAAGCAGTCTCTCCAAATCAAAATCAAAAGTATAATAACTATGAGGAGGCCAGAGGTTTAGCTCAGTGGCACAAGCACCTGGCAAGTGCTAGGTCCTGAGTACAATCCCTGGTACCAAAAAAATAAATAAATAAAATAAAATAAAAACCTGTGAGGGTTTTGAATCCCTCAACTCAAGAGTTGAAAACCATCCTCCAAACAACTCCCTGGGGTCCCAGCCATTCCAGGTCTGGACTGGGACATGAGCCGTTTTTCTCCTTGGATCTGGGATCTCCTCTGTGACCTTTCCCTCATCACTTATCTGTAGACAGCAGCTGCTCAGGTTAAACTTTCCACAAACTCCTCCCTCAGAAACAACCAAGTAATCTGAGGCAAATTATTTTGGTAGATAGCTAGTAAGTTAAAAGGTTTGGTAGGTCCATTGGTTATAATTTTCATGACTGTTTGCAGTCTGCTTATGCAGTTTAGCATGTAAATGGGTGCAGTGGCTACTGTCCAGGTGGTGGTGTTACAGAAAACAGATCAAACATGGGAAGAAATGGCACTGAGGAGGTTAAGGAAGCAGTTTATTACACCAGTAGGCTTCTGACTAGGATCTCTCTCAAATAGCCAGAGCCCCACCTGGTGAGGTTTTGAAGCCTTTAAAAGGAAAATGAGTAGGGAGGTAAATAGGTAGATGTGGCACATCTGACTGGAGGGCTGGGTGTCATCAAGGGTTACTGAAGGAGTTTAAACATTTCAGGTTACATCATAAGGCTATCGGTTATATAAAGCATAGGTTACACAAAGGAAGGAATGTCCTGTTACATTTTAAATGACGTTGTACAGTTATACAAGGGCAGCAAAGACAGGGGTTTACACTAAGGAAGAAGTGCTCTGTTATTGGGCCTGCTGGACATGTCTGCTTGGTCTTGGTGGGCATCCTTGGCAGGCTTATGTTTAAACTTTTAATTTTTCTCCTTCAGTACAGCCATAATATTGGACTATATGCTCAGGAGACCATTTATCATCTTTCCAATTGCCAATTTGGAGGGGACAATGTTTCCTTTGAGTCTCCCTGTCCTAGTACACTTGGACTGCCAAATGTTCCCCTCTGACAAGTGGGAGCAGGAAGATGGATGGATAGTTCCCAGCATACACACCCTGATCAGCCTTGGGGGAGTACAGTATAGTTCATCTCTCCACATATCCAATATAGCCCTCCTGGGGCTCGCCATTTGATGACTGCACCAACATCGTCCCAAGTCTCTCAGAGATGAGAAAAATTGGAAAAGGGTGGCAATCTGGCTCAAGATGATTTTGGGATCCCAACCATTGGGTCCCAGGTGATTGAATTATAATATCTTTGACCTAGGTATGATTGGCTTCCAACAGAGATGTTGAACCTTCCTCCCCACCAGGAAAGGCGATTTTCCCCAATGTAGGTTTTGAGAAGCCAAACTCCAGTAGTAGTACTGGGGTACGCTGTTCCTTTATAAGGTTCATGAGGACCTAATTTTCTAGCCTTCCATGGCCATTGATTTCCCATGTTGGTTCCCCCACATACTTAGAAAGAGATCTTTAGAGTCTGGGCAATAGTTTCTGCTACGACTGAAACTAAGTTTCTCATCATGGCTGAAATGGGAGGTGGGCTACTTTATATTTCTTCATAAAAAGAATAAAAGACCTGATAAGATGTGGCCATACAGGCAATAGTGACCCTTTCAAAATACCATAGGGCTCTGGGATCTGCACCTTGCTCATGGATGAGTATGCCAACCTTGTGGCTCTTTCTCCATTTGGGATCTTCTAAGTTAAGGATAGTAAAATTAACAGGGTTGCAGGTCCCACATTTACAGAGAGAGTTGGCCAAACCACTTCGAAGGAGTGCAGTTTTGTCTTTGTCCTTCCAAGTGACCCAGGAGATGCAACTCCAATAGGGGCAATACAACTAAGCTTTGGCAGCACATCCGTACGAAACCAAAGACTCCTCGTGTGTATGCTTACTGTTAAGTGTGTATTTGTGTTCCCATTGCAGACTCCAATATGGCTCACTATAAATTGACCAGGTACTGCCTATGGCTCCACATTCATCAATCAGCATTGACACTGGCCAGAGAAATTAGTACTTTCAATCTGATTGATCAGTTCCTGCCCCCCCATCTTGGAATGTTGGACTTCTAATGATTTCACATTGCGGGAGTATTGACTCTCCTGTTGGCAGATAGAATAGATTGTCTTATTATGTGTACAGGTTCTATAACCTTCCCTTTGTGTGCGAAATGGGTATGGTAAAGTCCAAGTAACTCCCTGGCCTGACCTGATTATGTGAATACATGGGTTACATGATGGGGAGCTCAGATTTACCAATGGAGCCCATAGTAAAAACAGCCAGTACCAACTAAATGCCCTACCCACAAGATAAAGGCAAGGGCCAACAGGCACCTTTCACCACATTTCCAGTTTTCTGGAATGGTCTCAGCAAGAGCTATGGTGAAAATCAGGGGTAGGGACCCAAGTACAGTTAAGAGCAAGGGATGACAGTGTATAACAGATGGGCCAACCACAAAAAGGGGCACAATCTGTTCATGTCAATTGATTCTCCTGACACATCTTACTTAGCTGTGGCTTTAGAGTCCAGTTCATTCATCCCACCTTTTCTGAGCTCTGGGTACAGCATGCCATGGGTAGTTTTGAGGTAATCTCTAGTCTTTTGGCCATCCACTACACTACCTCAACAATGAATTCTGGCCCATTGTTTGATCCTATAGTAATGGGGATTCTAAAATGGGGAGTGATCTTTTCAGAATGAATCAGGCCACCTCAGACACCTTTTCTGTATGGGTGGGGAAGCCCTCTACCCAGCCTCAGAAGGTGCACACAAAGACTAACAAATATTTGTAACCACAGACTTGAGGAAGCTCAGTGAAGTTACATTTTCAAATGGGACTCCCCTGACACTCTGTACCCCAGGAGCAGCCTTGGGTCCTTGGTGTGGGTTATTATGAGTACATGTTTCACATTGCTCACACACTACTAAGCTATGCTGAAGAGCCAAGGACATAGCAATGTTGATCTACAGTGGTCTTGAGGGTTACCTGACTCATGTGAGTGTCCTGATGAAACTTTTTGACAAAAGCTGGACCCAGGTCCTCAAGAATTGCTACCTGACCATCTCAAAATTTCCATCATTTGCTGGAGTTCCATCCTAGATTTTAAACCATGTATTCTCATGTTGTGAGTAATTAGTGTCCCATTCTGCCAGTGGACTAGGGAATAGTGTGATGCCCACAGCCATTGATTCTGTTGTTTCCCTAGAGACCATGAGCTTTGCTTCCCAGTCTGCTTTATAGTTTCCCTGAGCTGCTGTGGTGTCTTCCTTTTGTTGTCTCCAACAGTGCATGACTGCCTCTCTTTTATGGCCCCATATGTCATCTAAGAATTCAAGGATTTTTCTGCCATATTTTGTCTTTTTTCTCTTGAGTTTATCAGGCCATTTTCCTTATAGAAAGCCCCATGTACATGAAGGGTGGTGAAAGTGTACTTAGAGTTTGTGTATATATTGACACATATTTCTGCCACCAGCTAGAGTGCTTAGGTTAGCACAGTGAACTCAGCCTTCTGTGCTGAAATCCCTTTTGGCAGAGAGTTTGCCCCAATGATGGAATTCAGGGTTACTATGGAGTACCCTGTAAGGCATTCTCCTTCTTTCACAAAACTGCTCCCGTTAGTGAAATACTCAGCACTGGGGCCCTTGAGGGATTGGTCCTTTCACTTTGGTCAGCTGGAGAACACCTCATCCATGACTTCAATGCAGTCGTGATCTGGCCAGCCTGGCACATGAGGCAGTAGAGTTGCAGGTTTAGAGTCCCCACTACTTCTAGGTGAATGTGCAGGTTCTCACACAGCGTTCCCTGATAGCTGATCATCCATGCATCGGTTAGGCAGTGTTGTCCTTTGTACTCCATTAATGTCAATATTGAATGTTGCACTCGGACTGTCAATTCTTGTCCCATAGTTAACTTTGTCAGCCTCAGACACTAAGAGGGCCATGGCTGCAAGTGCCTGTAGGCAGAATGGCCAGGCTTGGGGATCAGAGTTAAGCTGCTTGGAGAGATATGCCACCACACAATGCCATTACCCCAGTGTCTGTGTTAGGACTCCTACCATAATGTCAGTACATTCACGAATGTACAAGAAGGGCTTGCGTAAGTCTGGGAATCCCAGACCCAGCACATTGGCAAGGGCCCATTTAATCTCTTCAAAGTTACTTTGCTGTAGTTGTTCCTATAACAGAGATTCTTGCTCTCCCACTTTGTGGCCTCATAAAAGGTTTTTGCCAAGCTGAGAAATTAGGTATCCAGATTCTTCAGAAACCTGCTTCACTGGATGTCCCCTTGGGCCTGTCCTACAAAAGCTACACTGACCATCTGCTGGTTAACAGGCACCTCTGAATCAAAAGGGTGTAGAAATGAAATGTCTCACATAGTCTCTCATAGAACTGACTTGGGCTCCTTTCAGGTTTCTGGAGCACTTCTGATGTTATACTCATATTTACACCCCCACCTCAAGCCATTTAGAAAGGCTTCTTAATACCATTCTGTCCTTTCAAACCTTCCACCTACGCTTGAGTCATTTGGGTCCCATGCGGGATCCTCCCCAGAGAAGTGAGCCTGAGCATAAACTGGGATGTCTAGCGTCCCAGCTGGAGCAATCTCCTGTAACCATTTTAGGGATGCCTGGGTAATCTGGCGATGCTTCTCCATGGCAAAGAAAATCAGCAGGAGTTGGCTGCAGTCCATCCAGGTAAGTATATGGGTTTGAATTATGGGCTACATAAATTCAGTCATAGCCTGGGGTTTCTCTGTATGGTGATGAGTGTGGCATTTTCAATTTAGGAGGTCTGTAGTGGTAAATAGTTTGTACACAAAAACATGCTGGCCTCCTTGGATCTGGCCTTTCAGATTGTAATAGATGAGTTCTCTAGTTCTCTCAATAGCATGTGTAGGGTTCCCTGGTGTTGCTGCTGCAGGGAGGGACTGTCTCTGGTGTCCTGATTCTATAGTCGCCTTCTGGGAGGAATGTGCGGGGTTAGGACTTGGGGTCTGACAAGCCAATCACATCCTGAGAGGCCAGTGATGCTAGAGGTTGTGAGGCCTCAGGACTAGAGGCAGCCTCCAGTGGAAGCTAGAGATACAGATGGCAGTAGGAGATACAGTGGGACATATGGCAATAGGTCTCCTCAGGCTCTCCTGACAGTATGGGTTTTTCAGTTTTGACCAGCATTTGGAGGAAGCTATGATACAAGCCATCATAAATTTACAATTCTCTTCAATATAGACTCTAGGTCAAGGTGGCTGGGACAGGACCAGTTCTGGCCAACAGTCAGTGTAAGGAAAATGGTCAGGGTGACCTGAATCTCCCACAACAATCCCAAACACTTGGTTAACTAGTTCCTTGTCAAGTGAACCCTCATAGAGCCAGCCCACTCCAAATGACAATAAATCAATTTCACAGAATCTCCAGAGCTTTCCAGGAGTCAGCTTAACACCACAGTCACCGAAATAACCTTTTTTAAAATTCTTTACATTCCAAGGAGGTGGATTTGCTCTGCTTTCCACCCATATCCTTCCCCTAACAGATGGCACTCACACATAAGTGAGGGAAGGGGAAAAGGAAGAGATACAATTGGAAGGGGCACACACACTTGTTTTATTCTTCTCTGGCTGTTCTCCTCTTGAAGATATTTCAGGTCCGTCTTAGCACTGGTGAGCTCTGTATCACTTCTGACCCAAATCAAGGTTCCATGGAACTCTGACACTGCCCTAAGCTATGTGTGGTCATCATAGAACTGTGGATCAGGGCGCATCATTCATTTTGGCCCTTTGGTCAGGTTGGAACCTTTACGCTGTCTGTGTCATTCACATGCAGTCACACAAATGACTTCAACACACTGCCTAGTGCCCAGTGCCTTGGAGTTGTGGTTTAATTCCTTATGGAACTACTCATACAACTCTGGAAGGTGATCAGGCTCCCCTTCCACCTCTTAGGGGCAGGTCCACCAAAACAAACCCAGGTTCTCACAAATCTGACAGGTGACACTTCCTGAGTAGTTCCTGGGCCTCACTGGGTTCTATTGTGCACCCTCACTCCAGCAGGCCAGGAGGAGTCAGTCTTCCTATGGAACAAACCATCCATTGGTGCCAGGCAAGGTCACAAGGTCACTTTTCCCAGTGCTCTAAGGTTTACACATTGGCAACAAAGGAGATGGAAACATACTGTCTCTGAATCCCGAACAGCTCCCAAGAAAGACTGTAGGATTCTTGCACAAAGATGGGGCACTAAGGCTTTTTCCAGGAAGCAGCTTTATTCATGCTGGCACTGACTCTGCAGATTCACATTCAAAGGCTGAGCCCAGAGCACAGAGGGGTTTTATCTTTTATATAATTTTGTTTCTTTGTTTTCCTCATACAGTAACATGGTAACATACTACAGCCTGATTGGGTACAGTTTATGTTACAGAGCCATGTCAGAACTATACATGCATATGTAGTGTGGTGGACTAACTACTGGGCAACTTGGAACACCCAGCTGAACTGAGTCAGCATGGTTCTGGATGTGGAAGCCCCATTTGAGGATTGTTGCTAATAGCATAAAAGGAGGACTGGAGGGGAAGATGGTGTGCTGTTACTGAAGAAGATTGTCGCACTGGTTTTCCTAATAGGAACTCAGCTGTTCTCATGATCAGAGAAGCTTAGGTCCTTGCTGTTGCTGAGGATAACTGTTATTCTCTTCGGGGAGTTCTGGCTCTTAACTTGAGCATCGCTTCCTGGATCCAGTGCGGATCCTTCATCTTGGTGACACAGATCCTTTATTCCATTGGCACAGACTTTCTAGCTTCCATCACTGGCCTTTGAGCTTTTCCAGTGCAGGTCCTTGATACGAAATTGCATGAGACATTGTCTGAGCTCTAGGCCTCTAGCTGGACTCATTGAAGACACTGCCATGGCCTCTAGGTCTTCAGCTGGACTCATGAAGGACAACACCATGGGATCTCCAACACTGCAGCGGGATTATTTGGGTCTCTAGCATATGGACAGATCTCTTGCCCACTTCTACATTTGACTTTTTGGGTGAATATTGTAAAGTAATTCTATAAATTATGTGTATTAAATCTATTCCCTTGCAAACCCTGACTATAACATACAGGAATCCATTATGCCATATTGCCTTCCTTTGTTCCAAAAAGGTCCTCACCGCATTCCTTTAGCAAAGATCCTACCACAGTATTACCTCAAAACAGAAGCTAGACAGGGGCAAAACTCGTTCTTGACAAAATTTTGACCACAGGGTTGCTGGTGCTACACCAGTCTCTGTGCAATATACCCATTTTACCACTGTTCAAGCCATCAGAATATCCTCTAGTACAAGATCGTAAAGTCTTCAATGAGTGGTGTCCATATACCCATTAGTAGCAGATCCATGCACCATTTTAGTAAGATCCCAGAAGCCACTAAATGGTTCTCTGGCCTTGATCTCAAAGATGCCTTGTTTTTCTATCCTTATGGATCTTAACTCCCAGTACTTGTTTGCCTTCAAATGAGAAGATCCCCAAACAGGACTTCACCAACAATATACTTGTACTGTATTGCCCCAGAAAACAGATCAGTGATATCTATTGTTATCTCTAAGTAAATTTTGTGGCTAGTTTGAAAGTTCTCTTGTTTGCTACACTTGAGAAACTTTTTCTAATCTGTTTCTCTTGGGATCCTCTTAGATGATTCAAAAGTTGCCGGTAATAGAGATAATAGACAATGAGTACTTACACAAACTTTAAAGCCAATCACATCTTTGTCCTATCAACAGCTGCCTAAGAGCTTGACAGACAGCCAAAGTTGCCCAGGGTATTGTCATCCTTCAAGATTGGATCAATATCATAGGATATTAGATCTCTCAACTGCTAAAACAGAGAGGTTCTGTTTGTCTCTAAAAGAAGAATGTAGTTCCTATGCCAGGAAGTCTGAAATAGTAAGACATACACTACAGAAGCTGACTGTCCACACTTGTAAGATCCACACAGAACTACTTTTATCTGAGTTATGGGTGTCCTGGCCACATATCTGGAATTGGGGGTCTTGGTTACTGTCTTGAATATAACCTTTATTAATGTTTCTTATAATCTTACTACTTGGATCTTACATACTGGATCTCTTAGTTACATTTGTTTCTTCCTGTTCGATAGCCCTTAAACTACTGATGATGGCCCAAGCCCAAGATCAAAACCCATCTTCATGTCCATGACTCATCAGAAAACCCTCAGTGGAGGAACACAGGAGGAATACCCCCTCAAACTCTAAGATCAGATAGGATCCTCGTATAGGTAGGGCCAGCACCCCTTTTCAGCAAGAAGTAGCCATGGAAGATGGACCTTCTTCCTTCAGCACCACTTAAAGATTTTTGGGGATCAGGTCTCAGGGGAGTAATTCAGGTAGCACAGTAGACTGGAAGACCACTCTCTTCTACTCACTTGAATTTGGACAACATCCCAGGGCCAGTCCTCCCTCCAGTGTTACATGCAACTTAGAAGGAACTCTGGAACACCCATGTTTGTTGAAAGCCCCTGACTCAGGATGACTCAACACTCTGTTAATCATTCCTGTAGATTTTACTTAGAGACCCAGTGAGGGGTACCTAGGCTGAGGTATCTTTTAAAGGTCATCCTCAAAAAAATTACAAAACCTGTATTTATCGGTGTGTGTTTGTAGATGCGTGTGCATGTGTGTGTGTGCGTGTGTGAGCACACTTTTTACTTTCCAAATACCATTATTCTGTTCCTGGCATGTTTTTCTCAGTGTACACCTGCCCTGAGCACTTCTTCCCATGATCTTCAATAAATGTAGGTGCTTTTGTTTCACCATTGGATATACACTTCCAGTTCTTCGCCTGCCATACACAACATTCATGGTATCATCAACCCATAAGATTGGCAGTCCAGAGGCAGAGACAGTCTCTCTGTAGAGCGACTGAGAAGACCTCACCTACTACCACTTCCTACTCGAGGGGGCACAGAGGAGGTGGGGAATGGGGTACCTTGAGAAGCAACTCAGGGGCTTATACTTTGGCAGAGAATGAAGAATGGCAAAGACCTTTGACATAGGCAGAGGAAGGTTTAGGGTTGAAAGCAGGGTTTGGCAAGGAGTGGGAGAGACCAAGGTAGAAATGTAGGGGAAGGGAGTCTGTAGGCAGAAAAAGACCTCATTAGGTTTTCTTGCTAATCCTGACCAGAAAGAGTTACAGCTTTACAAGAGGGAACAATTAACAAGACAAGGGAGGGTTGATAAACAGAGCAGGGAGGAAACCAGGGAGGGATCCTAGCCAAGTTAACTGCCCCTCCCTGCCTACAGTAAAATGCAACAGAGATCAAAGTAAGACAGGACTACAAAACTCTTACTTATGGTCACTAGTAATACATTAGATAGTCACTAACTCAACGTTGTATGTAAGGTTCCACCCAACCAGCTTATAAATTCCAAAGATAAGGCCCTGACAAGGACAAGTGGGCTCACCTAGGAATGTGTTCATAGACAAAATGAGGCCTGGGATCCATCAATGACAGTTCAGAGAACCAATCAGTGTGTGGCAAGTTCCAAGTATGGTCCTGGGACGGAGGATCCCTATCATTTTGATAAAAGGAAGCTGAGGGCAAAGACCCATGGATATTTGTCTTTCCAAAAGCCCCTTTCTATATCTCATAGGGTAGCCTTCTGTCTTCTGACTTTTCCTTCTTAAAAATAGTGTCTTTGTTTCCCCTTTTAAATTTGGTTCCATTAATTTATCACTGGTGCTGAGTTTACGATCCTGGTGAGCTGCTCAGACAGCAGAGCTACAGTGTACACCCCTGGACACAGCACAGAGAACCCAGCTAGGAGCCTGAACAGTACAAGGAGAGAAAGGAATCAAGCCAGGGGTGGAGAGCTTAGGAAACAGATGTGGCGGAGGAGGAAGTGATGGTGGCTGCTTTCCCTCCTATGCCTGGAGAATCCAGACCCTTCTCTTGGGAAGGTAGAATTTTAGTTTTCTCCTGTTATAAAATAAACTTGACACTATCTTATAAAATATTTGTATAGCTAAATCAGCCTTTAATACAGCTTCTGATCTCATTTGAAAAGTAGTGTTTAAAAAATATTTTTCCACTTTGGTTTGCTTATTTAAAGATTTTTAGTACAAACTGCAATATTAGGATTTAAGAGTTCCTGAGACTTCAGAATCAATTTTCCAGCGTGTACCTCTCCTTTTTATTTTCACATTTGCTGACCCAGGAGGTAAGTCCTATTCAGACCATCTCAGTCTATAGTGGCACATCACTGTGAAGAAGGCTTACTTATGTCCTCTCTTTGGGGGTAGACAGCCTTTGCAATGCCAGTGTTGACTTTTGTGTGGACTCTGTCATAAGCTGGAGCTAGCGGTTGAGGTTGTCTGTGTGGGCATTATTTCTCCCTTATCCTGGACATGAGCAGGTAGGCACAGGAAACAAGCTGAGGATATGAAGCTCCTTGCTGACCTGGGGTCTGTGAACATTCCTACAGCAAAGTGGGCCAGCCGCAGTGGGAAAGGGGTGGAATGTTTTAACCTCTGAATGAATGTGTGAGTGAATATATGATATCCAAAGCAAATCCAGCTGTTTAAGATGGTCGGTTCTGTAGTTCCACAGTTTCTAGCTACAAAGTTTGAATGGGCTTGTCCTGCAAGTCTGTGCCAGACCTATGGGAAGGATATAGGATTCTGTGTCAGAAGAGTTCCTGGCCAGAGTGTGGGGCTCAGATCCCGTGAGTACACCCGCAGCTTCCTGGGGCCCTGTAAACCCCCAGGCATCACCTCAGCTGATGTCATCTGACACCGCAGACCACTGGTGGAGATGAGAGGATACCTGTGGAATCAAACTCAGAACCTCGCACTTGCCAGGTAGGCACTTGTGCCACTGAGCTACATCCCTGGTGCCCTAGAAGTAATTTTAATTTTGATATTATGTAGCATTTGTTTACCATGAAAGTTAAATTCTTTGTCCTTCATTTTTAAAATTCAGGTGAGTAATCTGTATTTAGCATGTTCAGTAACTTCTGCATTTGTTTGCTTCTAAATGAATAACTTCTTAATTTAATTCCAATTACATTTTATGTTGCCTGAAACTTGTAGTTTTTGTTGCCTTAGTTTTCTTTAGAACTGCAATTAGAATATATCTTCTGTACACAAATCTCTTGTATTGATGCATATTAACCTTCCGAGGCTCCAGTTAGAACTCTATAAGGAAATTAAGGCTTCACTTTTCTTTGCACTGTAGTGAGCAGTATGTGTGAAATATTATCTTCTAGTTAAAAAGTAAAACTATAACAAGGAAAT
>RJWM01043664.1:0-13677 GCA_004363535.1 Dasyprocta punctata | reverse complement strand
GGAAGAGGGCTTGAAATGTCTGACTGTGAAGCACAAAGGGAAAAGCACTTAGATGCACGGATTTGATCTATCTTGATTAGGCAACCAAAGGCAAGAGTTACTGGAGAATAGAATGTTCTTGTTCTGTGCGCCTATTGAAATTTTCATCTTCTTTTATTCTCCTAGCTCACTTCCAACTCACTCATGGCTATTTCTTTGTCTCTATTACTAGTTCCTCTTCATCTCCAGACTTCTAATGTTGAAGAATCATAGGGCTTAGTTCTTGATCCCCTTCATTTCTCCATATCACTCTGTCAATATTGACCTCATCTAGTGTCAGGTCTTTGAATACCAACCATATGCTAATAGGGAGGCTCTGGAGACCTCTTAATTATCTTCTAGACTTGTATATACAACTATCTATTAAATAGCTCCTGTTAGAGCTCAAATTCAACACGTAGCCATTGAACCCCTGATCCTTCCCCTTAAACCTCTTCACCCGTGATTTCCTCTGTCTTGGTTGGCTATAGATTCCTTCATCCTATAGCTCAGCCAAAAATTGCAAAAGAAGCCATTTTTAACTTTTGTCTTTCACATTCTGTACTTAATTACTCAGAAAATAGGTAGGCCAGAACTCTCTTCAAAACATATCCAGAATCCTTTTACTACTTCCATTGCTACCACACTCATGCAAGGCACCTTTATTTTTTGCTTCAATTACTGTAAAAGCCTCTTACAGAGTCTTCTGGCTTCTTCCCCTGTGGTCTGCGCTTAATGCAGTAGAAAGAATGATCCTTTAAGAAAGTAAGTCAAATTATGTCACTCCTCCACTCAAACTCCTGCAGTATACATTTATGTTCTCAGAATGGTTGCCAATGTCTTCGCAGTGGCCTCCTTGACCCTGTGTGATCTGTCCTCCAACACTACTCTGACTTTATCTTTGAGCAGTGTCTCCCATTGCTCACTCTGTGGTAGCTACAGTGACCCACCTGCTGTTTCTTAATTAAACATCCCAGGCCTCACTCCAACACGGGAATTTTGCACAACCTGGTTCTTCTGCCTAGAATAGTTCCCCCAAGATACCTTCATGACTAAGTTTTATCTTCTTCCAATCCTTGCTAAAGTGTTGTTTTATAATGAAATCTTCTTTGATCCTTCTATTTAAAATTTTAATCTTGATCTCTCAGTGTTCTACACACAGGGCACTTTATTTAATATTTTTCTTTATGTTGCCTGTCTTCCTATTTAAAAATGTAAGCATTCCAAATGAAGGGATCTTTATTTTGTGCATTTGAGCAATGACTGTCATATAGTGGGTTTACTACAAGAACAAATGAGTAGAATGGAATCAGACACAGTCTTAGAAAGAGACCCAGAGGAAAGGCAGGCAGTGGAGTCCTCAGAACACAAGAGTTTAAGCTGTGATAATTTATGGTTGAGAATTAGAAAGATTCTAAACTGTAATTGGAGATGGCACTGTGGGTCAGAACGGTCACTTCCATAATCCTCTATGGTTGGTTACATTGTCATTGATAATAAGGCAATTTTATAAAAAGAAAAACCACCTTGTTAGTTAGACTTCATGAATAGTAACACTTCTACCTTATCCTTTTTCCCTTGCCTTAGTTGTTGGGAGACTGCATCACATTTCATGATGCAAAGGGAAACGGATACTCAAATGTATTTTTTCTTCTTCAAGCAGGCATTAAAAAGCAGAAGGAAAAGTGAAAAATTTCAGGGGCAAATGCTTCATTTCCAGCTGGGGTGAGAAATGGTGCTAGAGTGAGCCAACAGGGAGAAATTCTGTGGCAAATTTTGTATCCATACATGCTGGAAGTGTACTCTGACTTTCAAATTCTTACGATCTTTGCATTGCTACAGCCACTTCCATCACTGCCTATGGGTTAAGGCACAGTGGCAGAAAAGTGAAACTTAGGTATCGATGAAGAGCAGATCATCTGATTGTTTCAGGACCACAATCTGCAGGAAGGCACAAGCTCTGTTTCATCTTTTTACTGCTGGTCTCAGGCCCTTAGACTTCATTTTTGGCAACTGTCCTTTGCTAGCTTCTCCAGCTGAGTACTTCAGACAATAGCTTTATCTCATGCATGTAGTGACTGTATTGATTAGGAGCATCACCTTCTACCCTTGAGTGTCCTAATAGGATGATAAATTTTGGAAAGCATGCTATATATAGTGCTCAGCTTGTCTGGTGATCCGAACACCTTGTTGTTTTTCTGTCACCCACATATCTACTTTTCCCTGTGGGTTTTGGCAGCGGGGAAAACTTGAGTGTGTAGAAGTTCACTTAAGGATTTCAAGGGTTCACTCAGTATGATTCCAAATATGTAAGTTGGCCACTGAATAACAGGGTGGACTAAAAGTTTCCAGTTACCGGCAACAGAGAAGTGGTGCTAAATGAGAACAGATCCCACCTGCCCCGCAGCCCATTCACTGGGACCAGGAACCACATCAGCTGGAGGATGGTGCAGTGGAACTTTGCATTTTATAAAGTGAAGTTTGTGGAATTTCTTGTTAGTTATGAGGTCAAATCATGTCCTCTCTCTGGGCCTCAGTGTCCTTATCTGCAAACTACGTGGATTTGATCTAACGCTCTATAGGGTCCTTTTGAGATGTAAGATCCCATGGAGTTGTACAGGACATTGGCTAAGAGCTTTACCTTTCCAGATCGAACTGAATTCAAATCTTGGCTCTGCGATGTAAAGTATGTACATTTTGAGCAGGTTATATAGCAATTCAATTTTCTGATGTGTAAAATGGGGATTGTGCTCACTCATAGGCTTTTAATAACTATTAAATGAAATAACAGTAAAGAAAACACCTTGTGAAGCCTAATCATTGGTGAACGATGTTGGCTGCTATGACCTTGCTTGTGATTTGTGTGTGATCACTTTCAAAGCATATTATCTCATGTAAAGCTGGTAACTGTGGGTGTTCAGCAGAGTGTTATCATCTTTACCAATGAGGACTGTAAAGCTTAGGAAAGTCACATGATTTCCCTTTGGTCACAGAGGTAGTGCATGATAGAGCCAGAGCCTCGCCAGACTCCATGGGGGGCACAAGAAGTACATCAGTCAGACTTTCATTGAAAAGACAGAATTATACCCACTTATCCAATGGTGCAGGCTTTTTAGTCGTGGTTATTTACGTAAGGTAATTCTCTAGAGATAGTACAAAAGGGCAGGTAGTTGTAAACATCTGGCAAATTTATCAGGGAAAATAATACACTTTGTCCTTCTTACACATGACTTTATTTGTTCGCACTGTGAAGCCTGATCAGATTCTGCTAAAGCAAGCAGGAGAGTCAGACTCTGCTTCTGATCAACCTCTTCAGTCATGGTTCTTAGATGAGAGTCTCAACTGTCCACTTCTGACCTTCACCACTATTCTATCACTATTTATTTTATGGTTCCCGTTCTCTTTTAAATTGTCATTGAAATTCTTTTTCTGTTTTTTGAAATTCTTTTACTGTTTTAATATTTATTCCTTTGCTTTCTAGTCCATAAAATAATACATGTTGACTACAGAAAAGCTGAAAAATATAGACGTATATAAAGAAGAAAACAATCTTAGAGATGACCATTATTAACATTTTCTATATTTCATTTTAGATTTCTTTCTATGAGCATGTTATATATGTATCAGTTTTACTGAATGTTTATCCTATTCATGTTTTCTTATGCAACCTGCTTTTAAATTCATTTTAGTATGAGTATTTCATCAGGTTATTAAAATGATTTGAAAGCACAGTTTTAAAAACATACTTTAGTGCATATCAATTTTACCCCATATTGACTTTAATTGTGGCATTTTTATACAAGCACATAAAATATTTTGATCATGTTCACCCCCACCCTCCCTTATGCCCTCACAAAGCATAACTTTTAATGGCTGCTTGATAGTTCATTGCATGAATGTATCAAAATTTAACCCATTTCCCACTGTTGACTACTCTTTCCAATTTTTATAAATAATACTTGAAAGATTTTGCATATAAACTTTTGCCCACATCTTTGATTATTTCCTTGTTAACAGCATTTCTTATGTAAGAGGCAATGGGATGGTGCTTTTCAAGGATCAATCCAAGTTGAGGCAACTAAGCCATGGGAGGGTGCCTTTGCAAGGGGCCTCGGGCCGCCAGTAGGTGTCATCTTTGCCTCGTGTGTTCTTACCTGTTTTTCTCAGGATCGTTTTGAAAGCCGGGGATAGAATAAACTTGTGAGTCAATAGAGTTCTGCTTCCAATTTTAAAGTCTCTTACAAGCAACAGAACTCTGCAGTTGTTTTGTTGGTTATTTTGTTTTCTCTATTTGGTGGATTTTTGTTCAGCTCAGCAGCCTGTTTTCTGCTGATCTTATGTCTGAGAAAAAGCAGTCATTCTGGACTCTGGCAAGACTCCATCCTTTCAGGCTCTCTAGGAAAAACACACATGTAAAGACAAGCTCCTGCTTATTGAAAACTTTTTAAAGAGCATCTAGCAAGTAAAAATTCATGTTTTTTTTTCTTTTTCTTTGAGACAGAGGCTCACTATGTAGTCCACTTGAATTTGTCACCCTGCCTTAGCCTCTCAAGGGCTGGGATTATAGGCATTTGTTACCACATCTGGCTTTTTTCCCCCAGAAGATAGTTATCATCAAAAATCTTTTCTAGATAAGGAAACAGACTCAAACATGCTAGCTTGCCAAGGTGCTACAACTAGTTAATGACTGAAGGCAGTACTCAGACGCAGGTACATTTACCTTTGGAACCTGTGGTTTTAAGAGTTTTCCTGTTTGTTTAAAATACAGATTGTAAGACCCTGACCTGGGCCTGTTGGACATTTGGGGATGGGGCCTTAGAATTTGCATTTACAGTTCTTGTTGGGGAGGTGTGTTTGTGCGTGTGTGTACTAAATGCACACACTGGTTTTGTCTTTTCTGTGACTTAAACAACCAGAAGTCATGATTAAAGTCTGGGTTGACCTTGAGTGATCTTTCTGTCACTTGTCCTGTCCCCATTTTATGTCAGCAATAAAGTCTGGAAATACTTGAGGACTGGCTTTGGAGACATTGTGTGATATGTTTTGAAATTGAAAACTTTGTTGCTGGGCAACTACTCTCCTTTTGCTGGAGAGACATCACTTGATCCTCTTCATTCTTTAGCAGAGTAGCAGTGTGGCTTAGGATCCGGGCCTGCACTTGAGAGTTAGACTAACTTGGGTTGAATTCTAGCTTTGCTGTTTGCCATCTCTCTGGTCTCAGGAACTTAAATTATGTCTCAATATCTTCGTTTGAAAAATGGGTGCCACTATATCTACATCATAGGGCTGGGGTGAATCTGTAAGATAGTGCATGATATGCTAAATATAAGTAAATGTATATTATCTAGCATCTGTCTCAAATAGGTATTCAGGAAAAATTAACTGTTTGGTTAAATAACAAGGAATATATTATTTTAAGCTTAATAAATATCTGTTTTTCCTAGCTACTTAAAAACTGTTTTATGGAGGTCTGATCATATAACACTGTGAAGTCCATCCATTGCAAATATACACATGTATGATTATAGCATATTTTTTGCATTGAACACTGGCTCCATCCAGGTTTAGTACATTCCCATTGCCTCAAAAAGTTTCCTCCTGCCTAGTTACAGTCAGTCATCATATACTACCACTTGGAAAACTATGGATCTGTTTTTTTTTTTTTTTTGTACAAGGGATCGAACTCATGACCTTGCACTCACCAGGCAGGCACTTACTCTGCTGAGCTAAATCTCTGGCCCAATGGATCTGTTTTTGATCTCTCTAGATGTTCCATTTCTGGACATGTTATATAAATGAGATAATAAGACATGTACTTTTTAATGGCTGGCTTCTTTACTAAACAATGTTTTTAAGGTTCATCACATCATAGCAAGTAACAGTAATTCTTTTCTTTTTATTGCTGAATAATATTCCACTATATGGGTATACTACTTCTGTTTGTCCATTCATTAGTTGGTAAACATTGGGTTATTTCTAGTTTTTGTCTGTTATGAATAGTGTTGCTATGGACATTCAGTCCAAGTTTATTTTTGGGCATGTGTTTTCAGTTCTCTTGTGTTCTCTTGTGTTTTCAGTTCTCTTCAGTACCTAGGAAAATTACTGAGCAATATAGTAAATGCATGCAAATTTTTGGAAAAATTGCCAAACTTTTTCCAAAGTAGCTGCATGTCTTAGCTACTTTTCTTTCATTGCTGAGACAAAATACCGGATACCCAAAGTTAAGGATGAAAGGATTATTTAGCCTATAGTTTGTGGAAGTTTAAGTCCATAATTAGCTGGCTCCAAAGCAGGTGGTATGGCCCAGGGTGGTGGAAGACAGCAAAAGGATCAAGAGTAAAATTGTGGGGAGAGCCTCTTTCCTCACTTGTGTTGTAAGCATGCTACCCACTGTAGGGTGGGTGTAGCATTTACACCATCTCTATGCCCTTCTCTTTTTTTTTTTTTTTTTTTTTTTTTTTTTTTTGAGACAGGGTCTCATTATGCAGTTCAGGCTGGCCTTGAACTCAGTATACAGCCCAGGCTAGCCTTGAACTCACAGTGATCCATTTGCCTCAGCCTCCTGAGTACTGGAATTACAGACGTGCACCATCATGCTGGGCTCCATGCTTTCCTCCTGCATAGCATCAGGATGTTTAGAACGTGAGAACCCTGGCCCCCTGCTGAGTCACTTAGTTAAACTTCTAAACTTTTCATGTTGATACAGTGAGTCAACCATTACATTATGGAGTGTAAATAGCCTCCCTAGGGCACGTCCTCTACACCCTAGAATGTAGAACTACTGAGTTACTTAGGTTAAACTTCTAAACTTCTCAAGTTGGCAGAGTGTATCAGCCATTACAGTGACTCATTTTACATTCCCACCAGGGGCATACAAGTGTTCTAATTGATCCATATTTGTACTAGATTAATTATAATCTGTCTCTTCGGTTATAGCCATCCTTATAGGTGAGAAGTAGGTTCTCATTTGTGGTTTTAACTGAAATTTTACTAATGACTAGTAGTGTTGAGCATCTTCACGTGCTTTTCTTTGAAAAATGTTTATTTAACTCTTTTGTCCACTTTTAAATTACACTATATTTCTGTTTATTACTGAGTTAGACAAGTACCTTATTATGCTACACATGTATTCTAAAACTGACAAATGATTTATGCCTATTTCCCTCCATTCATCGGTTGTGATTTCATCTTATTGATAGCACCCTTCGAAGCATAAAAGTTTCTAAAATGGAGTTCATTTTTGTTTGTAACTTTAGTGCTAAGAAGCTATCGCCAAATCCAAAGTCATGAAAATTTACTCCTCTTTTCTTCTAAGAGTTTTACTATTTTAGCTCTGACTAGTAGGTCTTTAATGAATTAATTTTTGCATATGCTATGAATTTGGGGGATTAGCTTCATTTTTTTAATGTGGATATTCAATTGTCTGGTCCTATTTGTTGAAAAGACTTTCCCTATTGAGTTGTCTGGGAACCCATGTGGAAAATCAACCGACTATGATGGAAGGGTTTACTTCTGGACTCTTAATTCTGTTCCACTGCCCTCATGTCTTTCCCTATGCTGGTACTATACTGTCTTGGTTGTTACAGCTTTGTAGTAAATTTTGAAATCTGACTTTCTTCTTTTTAAAGATTTTTTTTTTGGCTGTGTGGTTCCCTAAGGTTTCCATGTGAATTTTAAGAACAGATTGCAAATTTCTGTGGAAGAGCCTGATGAAATTTTGATCTGAGTATGTTGAATTTCTATCTCAATTTGGGAAGTATTATAATTTTACAATGTTAAGCCTTCCAATCTATGAATATGGAATGTCTTTCCATTCATGAATGCCTTTTCATTTGTTAGGGCTTCTTAATTTTTTTAAGCAATGTTTTTTAATTTTCAAAGTTGCTAAATTTATTCTGAAGTATTGCATTCTTTTTTGGTGTTATTTGAAATGAAATTGCTTTCTTGATTTCATTTTTTGCATTATTTACTGCTAGTGTATACAACTGTTTGTGTAGACTGATCTTGTATTGTGCAACCTTGAAGAACTTGCTCATGAGTTCTATTTTAAAAATGAATCCCTCAGGGTTTTCAAGATATAGTTTTATTTCTTCCTTCCCCATGTGGATTTTTTTTTCTTATCTAATTGCTCTGGCTATCACCTCAAGTACAATGTTGAATGGAAGTCTCAACTGCAAACATTATTTTTTCCATAAATACTAGGGGGAAAACATTTAATCTTTCACTGTTAAATAAATGTTTGGTTGTGGTTTTTCACATTGCCTTTCATCAGATTGAGAAAGTTATTTTCTAGTCTTAGTTCATGGAACATTTAAAAAGTGATGGAAGAACGTTATATTTTATGAAATGTTTTCTTGAATTTATTGAGATAATTATATGGGGGTTTGTATTATTAAATTAAATATTAATATTTTTTGGAGTGTGGATTGAACCTATGGCTTTGTACATACTAGGCAGTTACTCTACCACTGAGCTACATCCCCAGTTACAATATTTTTGATTTTGTTAAAAGCAAACATTTGGAAATCACATGACTCCCATATCCAGATCATTCATTTTCTAAATTTCTGTGAAGCAATAAAAAATCTTTAACAGGATTTATCAAATGATTTAAATTATACACTTTCACTGTTTAATCAGTACTCTTAGAAATATTTGGGCAAATATAAAAATTGCTAATATCAATGCACTTTTGCCAGTAAAAAATTTGATAAAATGTTTTAAATACTTTTTTGTCAAGATCTTGGCACTGCATAGAGAATTCATTCAACATTTGGAAAATGCCTGCCATGTAATTTAAGCAGTAAAACCAGTCCTAAGTGTAAAATTCATCTAACAAATTTATTTTCTTTCAGGAAAGTTTGTTTTCATTTTTAAATTAAGAGCAACAACACGTTAATATGTGGCCACATTGCAATAATCACTTCTGAAGGAATAATCACTAGACAAGAGTTGATTGCATTTCCTCATGAACAATTTTTTAAAGTGCTCTGGATTCAATAATTTTTACAATTTAATAGCTACTATTTGTGCTATATAAATATCAGAATTCATTTTTTGGCAATTAAATATATATGAATAACATCAAAATAATGTTTAAAATGGGATATGAAAAATAAGGTAGCTGTCTCCTTTCTTGGCAGTAGCTCCCTCAGAGATATGTTTATATACAGTTTGAATCCTAAACGCTAGTCAATTCAAATCAAAAGTTTGAAAATCTATTCCAAGTTTTATTTCTCAATAATTTTTGCATACCGTAATCTTACCAGTAATATAATTTTCTTTTCTTTTCTTTTTTATTTTATGGAAAAAAGTTAAAACAGAATTTCATAACACAATAATAGGAGAATAACAAGAGTTAATACACAGTATATTGTCATTATCAAAGTAGTTACTCAGTGCACAAGACATGGCATAAAATTCTCCCCTCGATAATAGCATGAATCTTCAGTTTGATGAAGTAAGAGACACTGATGGTATAGCTAACTCGCATTTTTCTCCCTTTTTCCTTGCTTTCTTTTCCCTTTCCTTCATCCTAATTCCTTCTTCCTTTTAAACAATTTCTTCCCATTTCACAATATCTATTCTACATTTTAGACACATAATTTTATTTTCTGTTATAATAAACAAATTACTTGCTATGTATCAATTAATCGGTTAGGTATATTTCTCACCTGTCACAATTTTGCCACAACCTAAGGTATGCTATTAATTCAAGCACCTTAAGAAATAAAAAAGTATTCTGCTATAATGTGGTACATAAGTTCCTGAAAACCTTGTATGCTATAAGAGTTACACACTAAAATAATAGGGCTTATGGGAAGGACAACTGTGAAGCATAGCCCTCAACACTTAGGGAACTTTTAAGGCAGTACGTACATAAAAACAGTAACTGGCCCTGGGAAGATAATCTGGACTGTCCAGGTAGGGTGCTATAAGAGTTATAAAAACATGACTAAAAAAAGGGGATGGAAACATTGGCCACCCTTTTATGAAAGTAGACTGGCTCCAACTATAAGTAGAACTTGGGTGAGTGGGGCTGTGGTTGCCGTAATGATGGGTTTAGGTGGCAGTATAACTTTTTGCAAACTAAGAATTGCAGAAGCCTGGGGAATGCTTCTCGGCAGAGGGGATCCTCAAAAGGAGTTTGTTTGAAAATGCCTTAAAATGTAGATAGCATGGCCAACACCACAACAGAGCCGAGGAATTTTTCTTTTTGCTGAAGGTTACAATTTTTTCCCCACTATTATGAGTCCCCTTCCCTAGAAGAAATTTCACATAAGCCAACAAGGCTAAATCATGTTAAGAAAAATTATCTGACTCTTAGAAATAAGGCAAAGGGAGGGTAGCATATCCTTTTGATATAAGATTGGAGCAACTGGCCAGGGGTCATTTAATTATCTAGCAGAATGCACTTTCATTTTACTTTGCTTGCCACTTGATCAAAAGCACAGATTTTGTGAAGTGACATGTTAATTTTTCGGTATTTACCCAGTAGGGAAGAAAATGAAAACTCATAAAGTTATGGTTTTATGGTCTCATAGGTCATTAATGAATCTGTATCTTATCTAGCAATTTTCTTGTAACATTATTTTAAAAAATGTTTATAATACCTAGTTTCTCCAATACTTTTAGAACTAACTTCATCATTTTGCAAGTTGTCTTTTCAGTACATGCTCATTCTATATTTTCTGAGTCACATTTTAAAATTTTTTGAAAATTATACTGTACTTTGATACACTGAAGTCACATAGTATGTACTGAATCTTTGAATTTGTTTAGGCTTGCTTTATATGATATGTGATCAGTTGTCAGCAATGCTTTTGTATGTGTATCCTTTTATTATTGGTGACAGAGTTTTATACAAGTTGAATATCCTTTATTTGAAATGCTTGGGACCATATGTACTTTTGTTTTATTTGGAGTTCTTAACATTTCCGTATATATACTGAGGTATCTTCGGGGTGGGATCCAAGTCTAAATATGACATTTATCTATGTTTCATATAAAATGTATACACACAAACTGATGGTAATTAAAAACATATTAAATAATTTTGCACATTAAATAAAGTTTTATGGTATTTAATTTTCCAGTGTCGCATCATGTTTCAGATTTTGGAGCATTTCAGATTTTGGATGTTTGGATTAGGGATGTTCAATCCGTGGGTTGTTTGTGGCAAGCTTGCTTATTGTGTATTTCAAATGTTCTTTTTTGTCATTTTATTGGTACATGGTTGCAGTGTATGATATTTACATTCGTCTGTTGGAGTGGGTGCATGCACTTCACATAGCTTGATTCTTTTTATTCCTCTTCCCTGCCTATCCACCTTCCTAAGTCTCTATATACCCTTTTCTCATTTTCATTATTAGTATTTTTTAGTTTGCACTTGTGATATACAATGATTGCATTCATTGTGGGTAGTTGGTACATGTACATGACCCATCTTAATTTTTTTTCATTCCCTTTGCTTCTTCCTCTCCTCCCCTTCCCATACCCTCAGTCTCTTGGTCCCCTTTCCAATGTAAAAGATGAATCTTTCTGTTTCCTTTTATCACTCTTTTATTTTGATCTTTATTTTCCATAGCCCCACCAATTTTGTATGTGTGTACTTGACTTATTAATTACTAAGAGAGGTGTACTGTGGATTAACTTCTCTTTTTACTTACATCAGTTTTTATTTCATGTGGTTCCTGTTTCCTTTACCTTTTCAGTAGTTTTTTGTCTTTGTATTTGACATATGCCTTCAGTAAAAGCCATATAAAGAAAGAACTTTGGGTTTTGCTGATAATCTGATGATCTTTGTCTTTCAACTGGGGGGTTTGTTTTAATTGTAATAACGTCACTGTTTGAATTTATTTCTACTATTTTGTGTCTTCTGTTTCTCTGCTATTTATTTTTCTTCCTCTCTAGTTTTGAATTAAGTATTTCCATTTTCACCCTTTCTCCTATATTAGGAAATTATTGACTATTTCTAACACTTTGTTAATTGCTAAAGAACTTTCAATTTGCACATTTTTACATACATGCTATTTTTGTGCACTATTTTAGTTTTCCTTAGTTTTTAAAAAACTCAATAAATTGAATGGTATTTTTAGCATCATATTAAGTGTGAGTGTTTAGATTTTATTAGTTATATAAAGATTTCTTTTCTCAATACTTTTTCTTGTATCTGTGGCTTCCTAGAATTATTTATTATTATTTCTTTTGTTAGAAATACAACTTTCAGAAATTTCTTTAGTTTTGTTGGTAGGAAACTCATTTGCTTGAAAATATTTTTATATGGTTTTCCTGATTATAAATACTTAGATTCACGTTTACTTTCAGCTTTTGAAAATATGTTCTATTGTCTTCAAGCTTCCATTGTCACAGAGTCCTTTGAGAAGCCTGTCCGTTTCTTTGTCAGTAACGTGTCAGATTTTAAGATCTCAGTTGAGCATGGAGGTGCATGCCTGTTACCTGAGCACTCGGGAAGCCGAGCGAGTGAATTGAAAGTTTGAGGCCACGCCGGGCGTGGTGGCACACGCTTTTAATCCCAGCACTCGGGAGGCTGAGGTAGGCGGAGCGTTGTGAGTTCGAGTCCAGTTTGGGATAAAAAGTGAGCGAGACCGGCCCAAACTACATAGCACGACCCTGCCTTAAAATCCTAGGGCTGGGAGTTTGCCTCAGCGGCTTAAGCGCTTGCCTGGCAGGTGCGAGGTTATGGGTTTGATCCCCGGTGCCACCAAAAAAGAAAACAAAAAATACAGTTTGAGGCTAACCTGGTCTACATAGTAAAGTCAATGCCTGGCATACACAGCAAAAACAAACAGACAAACAAAATCCTTTGATTTTCTGTGATTTCACTACAGTATACTTAAGTATGGATTTTCTTTAATGAATTTAAATAATAGATTTAATTTTACATTTAATTTTAACGATTTCTTATTCACTAAGCATTGTCATCTTTCATTCTAAAAGGTGTGTGTTTATAGTCAAATTTGAGCAATTTTCAGCTAATATTTCATGAATTTTTAAATGAATTCTGTATTTTCCTCCTTACTTCTCCACCCTGCTATTCAAAGTGTGGTCTATGTACTACCAGTAATTTACTTGATCTACAATTTGTTAGAAGTGAAGAATCTCAGATCTTATTCCAGACTACGACATTAGTAGCTTCACTTAAACAATATCTCCAGTAGATTCTAGGAACATTAAATTTTGACAAGTATTGTCAGACCTTACGCTAGCCTCCATATTTTTTAACCTTTTATATTTTACACCTCTTTTTTTTCTGTGTTTCATTATGTATAAATTCTTTAGATTTTTTTAGCATATGACTGTTCTCTCTAGCTTGTGTTTAATCTGATGTGCTCATGTTTAATCATGAATCTCCAATTTGGATTATATTTTTAATGTTTAAAAATTGAAATTTTGATTTCCAAGCCTGCCTGAACTGTTTTTTACTTTATCATCATTTCAAACTTGTACATTCCATAAACATCTTAAAACAATTTATATTTTATATCTGATAATTCCAACACCTATATCAACTCTAGAAATGATTAAAGTTTTATAGTTTTATTAATTAATTCTCAGCCATATTGGCTTTTGGTCATATTGTTTTTTTCATTTCATTTTAATCTAATTTTTAAATGATTTTTCAAGTGTGAGCTCATA
>RJWM01043663.1:0-13688 GCA_004363535.1 Dasyprocta punctata | reverse complement strand
ATATTTCATGGACATGTTGCTATATCATTTCTCATTTGTCTCCAACTACTTTTTACCTATGTGTCAGTTGCAATGGCATGGCTAGATTCTGAAGGATAATCAATAATAAGTGGAAACTAGTAATGAATCTATTATCTACCCCATTAGCTATTTTGCTCATGGAACAACTTTAAAATAATATAATTCATTATGTTTTTTTTAGCATCAGGAGCTTTCATATAATAAGCAGTACTCAAACTTCATGAAAATTTCAGCAGCTTCAACTTCACATGTATATGGATATATAAACATGTAAGATGTATACAGAATATCAAGAAGTGATGGAAGATTGGAAGCATTTTAATATACCATTTTGCTTTGTAAATTTTGTTATAAATTCTAGGTTAGAAGATTGTTGAGCTTAATTGGAGGTAGCTGTGGGGCCCTAAAATGTTCCCTTCCTAATCAGCAATTTGGTTTTGCACAGTTATAAAACTGTGCATATTTTCTTGCTGAACAGGGAAGCAGGAACTTTGAGTTACCTTCTTGCCATCTAGTCTTTTTTCATCTGTATTAATTGAACCTATATTTTACTTAGGGAGCAAATGCCCTCACTGAAAAAGTCTCTGGTTTCCTTTGGAGCTAATGTTGATCACTGAGTTCAATTCTAACCAGAGGAATGTACAAGGATGTCAAGTAGTTGGTGTAAAGTAAGACTGTTCCTAGAGCATAGAGTTTGCATGAAGCTACTTTCCTTGTACACCTGTAATTCCTTCAAGAAGTACCACAGGGATGGTCTACAGATGATCAGAAGGTGAGGACTTCATCATCTGTTCTTGACATTCTTGAGCCACTGAATCAAGAATAGCAGCTAACTTCCAGAACTACTGCATAAAACATAGATTTCTACTTGATTACATAATGACAATTAATTTTTTATGCGGTGCAGAATCTACTTTTGGATACTGTGTCCATAGAGAAAAGATACAATTATTTGATAAAGAGGTAGAGCAGTACAAAATCTAAATAATATTGGAAATATAGAATTTATGTTTTGAGGGCTAAATTTTTAATATATTCCAAATATTTAACCAATTCCACAATTCTGAAATGCAGAGAAAGAATAAAATAGGAAGTCATCATATTTCATCCAGTACCCTTAAGTTACACGCTTCAAAGGTACCTTTCTAGCATCCAGTGTGAGGAAGATACACAGAATTATGACAAAGAAGAAAAATGACAGGCTATATTTGATTGCAATTATGTTCTACCCTCATTTGGAACTACCTCATAAAAAATATGCTCAATAACACTAAATTCTGCCAAATTCGAAGATAAAATTTTAGTGCAGTTAACATTCAATGAATATGATAAACATTTACAGCATATATGTAGAAATTTATTGTACAAAAAATAAAAGATAATAGCTTTTGACATGTATGCATTCAACAAAAAATTTCAATTGATTCTAGTTTCTTTGTTAAGATCTGTAGAATTCAAGTTATTATATCACTTTTCAAATTCCTTCACACATATTATAACCACATATTAATTTAGCATACTAACAGAAGGATCTCTTTCCTATATTTGAAATCCTATTAGGGTGGAAGCTTCAAAACCCAGAATCTACTTCTAACTACCCCAGAAATAATTAGTTGGTTTAAGAACAGTTGTTCATTCTTTATTAGCTTAGATTTGTTTCCCTGCTATTTAAAATGAAGATAATAGTAACACTGAATTAGCAAGGTTACTTTAAGAGTATATGTATAATGTATGCCATTTTTCAGAATAAATTGACAAATGAATAGATGATCTAGGGAAGAAGAACCCAGAGAATAAGCTTCTAGCAAATATCAAGAATCCCAAACATAATATAAGCATCATTCCAAACATCTAATTAAAGACCATCCTTTCCTGTTAGCCTTCCAAACATAAAAAGTATGATTTAATAGCACTGAAAAGGAAAACTTCAGAGGATTCTCAATGGAAAAATTATTAAGATGGCCAATTTGCTATCATTGCTCTTCATTCACTCAGGTTATCTCGGTGGTACCATGACATTAGCATGGACTTCAGAAATATTTAAATAAATCAATTTATTTGTCTATCACTGGAATTTTGTGTTTGCAGATGTTAAGAAATAAAGTTCTTTCACTTACGTTTTTCTTATTCCTCCTCTTATTTTATGGTATGATTGAGATATAACATTATAATTTGATCTATAAGAACTAGATTTTAAAATTTAGTAATTTAGCATTCATAGTGTGAAAAATGTTTTATGTTGGGTATTTAAAGGATAACTATGCTGTGCTCTTACAAAAAGTTAATGTTGCAATAAACAACCAAGAAAAAGATAGCATTTTTATTTTAGAATAAAAAGAGTCCCCCAAAATTATCCTCTATGTGACCTTCAGTAAGATCTTAGATTGAAAACAAATGTACAAAACAGACTAGTCGTGGAGAGTAAAATCTAGTATCTTAATTAGGCAATATTATGGAATGATTGTTAACTTTATAGGTATTACAAAGGCATTACAGTAGGATATGAGATTTTTCTTCTCAGGAGTTACATGATAAATTATTTAGATATGAATTTTTGTGATGATGTCAACTTTATTTCAAATGATTCAGCTGATATACAAATACTTACATGTCCAAGACATCACTATTTATAAAAACTAACATACATATAGATGTTTACTTTGGAAATTTTCTGTTTTTTCTTGATGTTCTCCCAAGATACTCTCTCTCTCTTTCTCTCTCTCTCTCTCTCTCTCTATATATATATATATGTGTGTGTGTGTGTGTGTGTGTGTGTGTGTGTGTGTGTGTGTGTGTGATTGAATATATACTTTGTAAACTTCAATGTCGGGAAGCAAATTATATAGATAAATAAAACAGATCATATTCCATAAAATTAAGTGTTCCACCAAAGTTCTCAAACAAAATATGAAGTAGAACACTGTCTCCTGATTCTACTAGAAAATGCAACTGTACAGTATTGGAGAAGAAAGTGTTAAACAAATCTAATTTATGTGGATACTATTTTTCAGAGTTGATAGTGTAATTATTTCACACAATTTGCTAAATGACAATATAGTATAACACATTTTTAGTCATATTAATAACATTTCATGTACACTCTGTACAAAGAGAGCTATATATATTCTCTTTCATTGAGCCCATTCTATCCTATTATTTTTTCTTTCCACCTGTTCCACAGCCCAGGAGATGAGTGTAAATCGAGGGTTCACTTTGTCATTTCCCTTTCAGCTCAGTTTGGATGAGGAGAAAAGGCAGCAAGTGTGAGGGAATTAAATTTGATTTCTTGTTTTCCTTTTGTTTAAAATAAAAGAAACTGATTGGAATCAAAAAATACAATAAAATAATAAATGAATTAAAAAACTTGTTGTCTCACCAGGTACGGTGGCACACACCTGTAATCCCAGCACCCGGCAGGCTGAGGCAGAGGATCCCTGTGAGTTCAAGGCCAGTCTAGGCTACATAGGGGGTTCAAGACCAGTCTACACTACATAGAGAGTCCCTGTCTCCAAATTTAAAAAAATATAAATAAAATAATAAATTATAGTCTCATATTATAGTCTCATATTCTAGTTTTGGAGACATTTTAACCTAAAATAGTTTAGATCTTGATTTTATAGGAGATAGTCCAAATGTATGCTTAATGTCACAAATGTCATAAATAGTGCTTTCATTTATTCTTTAAATTTTCCTGGTTAGGGCCATAAATGGTTCACCGATGCTTACACTTCTTTGATTGTATATGGACATTGCATAGCTTTAGCTAATTCACAGACTAAAAAAATAAGAATATTTTGAATGGAGTCTTACAATATGCTTGCAATATGCAGATATGTTTTATTTTTTAAATATTCACTGAAATTTAAGAACCTTTGACCTAAGGCAAATCTGTGGCTGAATTTTTCTCCACAGTGCCTATAGATGTTTGCAGTCATTCACTAAATCATATTGAAGTAATTATAGTACGTGTCAGCCCTCATGTTGTTCCAAACTATCTTTCTGGTTTAATTCTGTGATCTCTTTTCTGATGGATACTATTGGAATCAAATTAAGATTAATTACCATTATTCCATCAGAAGGATTAAACTTAGTCCCATTATGCATTTTCATACATTAAAATCCTACTTATCTGTCAAATCCCAAAAACAAATATTGTCTTATCATGAAAGATATTCTTTGTTTTAAATCTTTTTATTTCATGATATTTTCTATAAAAATTTGTTAATTTTTCAGAGATATGCTCCCTTCTTTTGTGATCTCTCAAAAGCAATGACCACCACTGACTTAAATGAATGGCCCATACAATGTCTTTTCTACCACTTCACAAGTAATACATGTTAAATAAGTAATTACTTAACAAATGAATGTTAGTGGTATATGGCGACCAATTTATTTAGCAGAACAAAATCAAAGTTAAAGATTAGTGATTGCTCAAAGATGATTTTACATATGGCTCTTTGAGACCCCAAATGCATTATTGTTGAATATATGTCTCCAAATGTCCATTTAAAGTCCTTTTGTTTTGTTTTTTTAAAAACAAATATGTATTCTGAATAAAAATTGTTTTTTGAAAAATGCAGCTATTTTTCTCCATGTATCTCAATCAGACAGTTATTTGCTGAATGTTTTATCGTAAATTTTAATAATCATCATCTCAAACAAACAAAATTTGCAATAATTATTATGTTACAAAAATTATATTTTAGAGAATTGCACACATTCTTCACTTTCCTTCCTGTGTATGAACTAAGATTAATGCAATTAAACGTATGGGACAAACAAACGAAAACTTCTTACGATGTAAAAGAGGAAAGTCTTGATCTTTCTTCTAGGCTGTGTTGATTATATTCTGCGGGTAAAAGCAGTTTCTTATAGCTACCTTTAAATATTTTCATTAAGAATCTATATCAAACTTTACAATTATCTCTATTTTTACCCAAACTGAGGTTATGGACTATTAGGAAGTTTTAAAACTGATAAATCTTGAGCTTTCAATTTCTTTAAGAATTGTCTTCTTTTTTAAAAAGATATTTTAGGCATGTGCAAAGCTGTGAAAAACCATGGACTTTGGACTACAAAATTCCTCAAATTTAATTCTTAGTTCTACTTCTGATACATGTGTGATCTTGGTGAACTAACTAAACCTCTTCAATCCTATAAGATAAAATTCCAAGATGCTGTTAAGCATTACTTTAGAAGGAATGAATGACTAAAATGTTATAGAGGTTCGAATCCAATTTGAAAGTATATAATTAACACAATGTATGTATTTTAAGTATGACTAGAGCCATTCGTGTTGCTTCTAGAAGTGATTGCATTACACCAAATCACAACTCAGTGAAAATCGTTTTATGAGAGGTTTACAACATCATACAAAGCATTGCCTGTTGTAATACTAAAAATCTGCAATCCAGTAGCCAGATGTGATAGTATTCATGCTGGTATTCACACTCAGGAGACTAAGATAGGAGAGTTAATTTCAAGGCAAGCATGGGCTACATAGCAATACACTGTTTGAAAAACAAAGCTAAACAAAAAAAGTAAAACAATACAAAGCCACCAAAACGTATCAGCCAATGGCTATGATATTAAACTTCAGAGTGTATTGGAGTTATCTGCATAGTTATCAAATCTATGGATTCCCAGACCAAACCTGTGTGCTTTGATTCAATATTCTCAGTGTAGTTACTGGAAATGTGAATGTTGGCTAAGGAGTTAGGTGATTCTGATGCAGGTAGTACAAGAGACAATCACTTTTTCAAATTTTTGTATATTGTCTTTTCTGTATATAGCATAAGACTTATTGAAAACCTAGCCAAAAACTTTCAAGTAAACTTAACTTTGAAAAATAAAACATATAAACAGTCCTTGCTTTTAAAATGTCATCTCAAACTACAGTATATTAAAGGCCCTGAGGTCTTCTTCACCAAACAAATAAATTAATCTTTTCTCAACTTAATGTTACACAGACATATATTTCCATGAGTCCATTCAGCAATAAAACAGCAAAAACTACCTCTGTGGTAGGCACTGTTTGTGTCTTGCTTACCCCTCTTTATAGGGTTAATGGACCATCCCCTCTTCAGAGGGTTAATTGCAAAGAATCATAGCCTCACATTTCTAGATGACTCATCTCATGAATGACCAGGAGGTTGCATATCATGGTGCACTCAGTCTGACTCACAGAATCATGTGAGAGTCAACTGTGCTCTTCCCAACTCAGCAACTGGCAATGTCAAGTGGTGGTAATGAGATCAGTTACATGAGAGTATTCATACCATGGAAATCAGTAATTTTATACAAACCAGGATTCTTTTTTTGAGAGCTGGTTGTTAAACATTTACCAGGACACTGCTGGTTAGTTCTATATCAAATGCAGACTGGTACAGAGGGAACAAAAGACTGACAATCCTGCCTCAAATTGCGCAGGATTCATTGGGCCCTTCATGTGCTAAAGCTTCATTTTAACGGTGGCTGAGGCTTCACTTCAAGCATTTTTTGCTTCCTCTCCCGTACTGTTCTGTCTCCTGAATTCTTTTTTTCTCTGCAGGATTGCCCTGAGATCATTCCCCTAATATATCACTTTTTTGAAAATCTCTATCTCTGGATCTACTTTTGGAGTAATTGACTTAATCTTATCTCCTACTGAAGCAAGTGCTATAGAAAGTAGAATTTAAGAGAAGCTCAAATGTTGCAATGTATAACCATGGTGGCACAGGAAATGAAAGATTACTCAGAGACGACGTTTGATCTACACACTGAGAGGCCAGAGGGCCTCATTCTGCAAAAAAAAGAAAACAAATTCTCAAGAAAACAGTCCCAAGTCACAAATATCGGCAGCTTTTTATTTGTAACTCAAGGAGATGAGAAGGAAAATACAGAAGGAAAACATTTGTGACATTTGCATAGAAGTTCTGGTCAGGGGACAAGGAAGAAGCAGGCTAGTCTGCTGCATGATCATACTAACCTAATTTAAGCAAACTTATTTGGCAAGAGGAACACAGTGGCAAGGGCAAACATCTCTGAGAAAACTTATCATGGATTTTGCTTGGCTGTTGTCTATATAGATCTACTATAATCTTTAGCAGTGCATTGTGGGCACTTGGAACTGTTCTTTCAAGTTCCTTCTCTTTCCACAATAATTTCAATCACCTCTGCCTCAGAATGTACCCTGTGTGAGGCATTTTTTAAACTTTCCATATGAGGACAAACAAAACAGTGAGAAAAAAACTGAGGTACAAAACTACAAGGCAACCAGCAGTTACAAATCAGTGAGGAGAACTGGCCTCCCAAAGTCTGGAAGAAGAGCAAGGACACATCCAGCTCATTCTCTCAGTAAGTAATAGTATGTTTACAGTGAGGTCATAGATTAGTTTTATCAGCCCAGAGGCCATTTAACTATCTAACTGTGTAATTGCTAATTGAGAAGGTGTTTTTGTTTTTGCCTTTCCTTGCTTCTTTACTTTCATTTTTGGTCGTGGAGACCAACCAAACCAAACCAAACTAAACTAACAAACAAACAAACAAACAAAAATCACTCTAAGGTTTAAGGAAACAAAGGTAGGACAAAGGAATTTTTTCTGGGGCAGTATATCCAGGTGGTCTGTTGAGCCTAAATACAATTTCTTAAATTTATAGGAGCTGATTGCTAGAAATCATGCTAATTGATAATTTTCTCATCTTCCAACTTAAGTTGATACTTTTGTTCAGTTAATGTGCTTAAAATATTACTGTTGTGTATTGTAAATTCTTAGACTATGATTATAGGGTTAATTTGCTCTTCTGCTGGTTCAGTAAAATAATCAAGCTACTCAGGAACAGTTGGAGATTTTTTCGTAGCAAATCAAATTTAAAATGTAACAACCTGAGACCAAAGGGTGGAGGAGATGTAGAAAACTTTAAAATCCAAGCCACAGTTACCAGATTTCTTATAGAAAAATTATAGTAAATAAAGTAAAGAAAAATTTATAAAGAAAGTTTTGGGTGTGAAAATATATTCTTGATGTGAGAGATTTTGTATGATAAAGCTCCTGCCCTACCAGAAAGAAAAAAAATGGCAAAACTAGAAGGATCAATTATGTCAAAAAATGTTTGCAGAAGATGCAGTTTATAGGAATGAAGGATGTATATTTAGTTATCTTAAGCTTCTGATATTCTTAGTTTGGATGAGCCTAGACTATTTCTTCTAAAACCTCCTTTTTGCTCAAATAAATTTAGGGGCTGTAGCCCTGACTCTTCTCAGCCACTTTTTCCTAGGTCTCAATACAGAAAAAGGTTCCAATTCTTATTTATGAGACTGATACTAAACATGAACTTTTCTGCCTGACTAGCAGAGACATCTAGAACAGTGAATGACAAGAAAGCAAGACAAAATTACATTGGTCAAGTCTAATCCAGTGTGTGACACCCATTATTACTAACTTCATGGGATATTGTGTGCAATTATGTTTCTCAAGTGTACAGATTTTCAAAGATACACACATAAAGAACATCTGATTATATTGGTGACTTCTAGGCTAAAATTGTTTATAGTGGTAGACTTTTAAACTCAAATACTTGACTTTCGTTTACTTGAGTTCCAGTTATTGGTGATTAAATATATACACCAATCAAACATAGGACAGCCAGCCAAAAAATATAAATACTTTTTCAAGGCTTATGTTTATGGTATTGTAATCTGTATGTCATACATGTGTTATAATATTTAAAGATGCTCAAAATTTGTACAGTCCAAACACTATCATAAAGTACATCTATGGGCAAACACATTCTTCTCATGTGACACTCTATTAACTAACAAATTTAGATAAAAGTTTCTTCCTATTATTTAATATAATGTCATTATAATTGTTATGCTAATATGTTATGCTGCACATGATTTCAAGTTTTCTCTACAATACTTTAACTTTCCACAAGGATTCAACTTCTAAGAGAACCAAGATGAATAAAAAATAACAGCTCTCTGACTGGCCTATGTTGTGGAGACTCTCCAAGTGCATAATGGAAACGATTAGATGCTCTTTCATATGTTTAGATATCTGCAAAAGGCTGGGCATGGTGGCACATGCCTTTAATCCCAGCACTAAAGAGGCTAAGGCAGGTGGATCATAGTGAGTTTGAGGTCAGTCTGGGCTACAAAGTGAGTTCAAGGCCAGCCTGAACTGCATAGTGAGACCCTGTCTCAAAAAATAGGGCCGGTGATTTAGCTCAGAGGTGTAAGTGCTTGCCTGGCAGGCATGAGGTGGAGTTTGATCCCTGGTACCAAAAAAAAAAAAAAAAAGATATCTGTAAAAACTTGTCAGAGAGCACACCTCACTGTTTAATGTTACGTATATATGCTCTTCCTCTAACCTCTCCAAGATCCTGATGGAAGGTAGCACTCGTGTTTATATTTTGCTCATGTTTTCCATCTTTTTAAAGGAGGTTCTTTCTTCATACAAGCTTTTTCACAAATGAGTTAAAGTGCATATTTGTTCTTTTAATCTTACACATATATAGGCCTGAGAAGTTATTTGTGCTTGCCTTGACTGCCAAAGGCAGATGAAATCTTCTCTTCATGAAGGTGTTAACCCCTGTGGTTTAAAGGTAGTGAAATTTGGCAAGTGGTCATTCTCATTATGAATCTTTTGGCAAATTTAAATATATTGATACTTCATTTACTATCCTATGTTTCTGTAATGGGATTACACTCACATATCAAAACTGATAATGGTCCTACCTATATTTCCAATTATCAATGAACTTTTCTTTCAACTCTTGTGTATTAACATGTCACAGATGTACCTCATAACCCTACAACTAGAGCAATAGTAGAATCAGTCAAGGAGCTTCACTGGGCCCAATTAATAAAATGAAAAAGAAAGAGTATGATGGAGAGACTTTCTCCACAGAACAAGTACGTAAAACACTACTTTAAACTTTTAAAATTGTGACTCAGAAGGTTTTACAGTAGTAGACAAACAGTTTATTACCACAAAGGACAGAACAAAGCTTTTTCTTTTTTCTTCTTCTTTTTACCAAGAGCCCTTATCTGGCCCATGATGACTGGGACTCATAGAATTGTTTACCTGAGAGAGTGGATTTGCATCTCTTTTGGCACCCCCAGGCCTTCTTTGGGGGTCCCAGGAAAACTGTTCATCCATGTCATGTGACTCCAGGTGAAAACCACATCCCCGAGTAGAAAGCAGTCTCATTTGCAGGAGACAAAACTTCAACCTCCAGGGATGGGCTACAAGAGGAGGAGACTAGATCTGTTACCCACTTTGCCATGATGACCAGGACTCACTTGTGGAGAGATTAAACAACTCACTGCTTGAGGTGATCAAATATTGCCATGTACCGACATCACTTTCACTCCAGAAATCCTCTTCCTGGCAAAAGAATTTCCATTATTCAGTCATCAATACCACCGATAGTAGCTACTGTAATCCTTTCCAGCCCCGTTGGTATATAAACAATTTGTAATATCCCCCAGTTGAAAATTATACACCTTATGATACTTAGACAAAGGGTTAAAGCACGGCTTCTTGTTGTTCTTGAGAATGGTGAGAATTTCTACTCTTAAACAAATTACCTCAGCACTTGAACATATAAAACAAAGATGTTTTCAGGGCATCATAATTCCAACTAGTATTGCAGCTACTACACTGACTGAATCACGACTATTTCTATTGTCCCTTTACTCACTCTGTCCAAACTACTCAGTGTATGAATGGGTATTTCCAAAATGTTCCCTCAGAATTACTGACTTGAATTAACACTGATAAAGAAATTCTACAAAAACTTGATGCCCTTGCGTCAGCTGTCTTCTGGCTGACATGCAGTAGGTTTAGTTGTGATGCTAGGTATCACTTGATGCGCATTACTCCTTCTGAATCTTGGGAGGAGGTTTAATACCTTCTCCACGCTTCCTTTCATAGAAATCTAGATGAAAATATTACTAATATCCAAGGTCAACATCAAGCCTGGCTTCACAAACTTCAAATACAGGTTCAAAACATTATATTTGAACTCTTGGTGATGTTCCTTACTGGCTCAACCCTAGAAGTGGTTCACTTCTCTCAACCTTCACATTTGGATGCTTATAGTTGATTTTTTTCTGCTCTTTCTTACCATCTCAAAGGCTGTATGCTGTTCCAATAGCCCCTTCATTCAGAAGACATGTTGACTATCCTACACCAACATCTACCCTGTGCCCCCTTCTTCTTTTCAATCTGAATTACAAAAGCAAGGAAGGGAACTATGGGGAAACTCTGGAAAGAGGAGTGATTGAAATGAGTGCAAAAAAGGAAGTGACCTGGAACAACTGTTCCAAAGTTCCTTGAATGCACAGTTAAAGATTAAGGCAGAACTGTGTAGGCAATAGCCAAGCAGAATCAATGATAAGTTATTCTCAGAAATGTTTGCTCTGACTATTGTGTTCTGTTTGCCCCAACAAAGTTGCTTAAATAAGTTAATACCCGTCATGTAGCAGAACATCCTATTCCTTCCTTGTCCCCTGACCAAAATGTCTGTACAAATATTGCAAACATTTTTCATCTGTGTCTCTGCTCTCACTTCTTGAGTTATAAATAAATAGGTACAGAAGTCTCAGTTTGAGGCTACTTTTACCTGAGCGTTTCCATGATAAGTCTTGATAAACCAGTTCCTTTAGATATCTCAGTAATTTAACTTAGTCTCTGCTCTGAGTAACCTTTCATTCTCTGCCCTGCCACAGTCACACACTGTGACACTCAAATAGTAGCACAGAAGTTTTATTTCTATGGCACACAGTACTCCAAGACTATCAGTTGCTTGAATCACACCTCTGATGACTTCAATGCAAGCTGATCAGCATGTGTAGCTCATTGTCTTGGGGGATAACTTGAGGTTTGCGACTTTGTTTCATTCACTTTTTCTATGTCCTTTCAAGTCCTCATGAAGCCGGGCGTGGTGGCACATGCCTTTAATCCCAGCACTCAGGAGACTGAGGTAGGAGGAGCGTTGTGAGTTCGAGGCCTGCTGGGGCTACAATGCGAGTGCAAGGCCGGCCTGAGCCACACACTGCGACCCTGCCTCAAAAAACCAGGGCCGGGAGTTTGGCTCAGTGGTGTAAGCACCTGTCTGGCAGGTGTGAGGTTGTGAGTTTGATCCCCGGTGCCACACACACAAAAAATAAAATAAAATAAAATAAAATAAAGTCCTCATGAATATCATGAATATTTTAATGTATATTAAAACTCTTTTGATGGTATCCAGCAACTGGGAATGTTAGCATA
This sequence comes from Dasyprocta punctata, assembly GCA_004363535.1. NCBI lineage: Eukaryota > Metazoa > Chordata > Mammalia > Rodentia > Dasyproctidae > Dasyprocta > Dasyprocta punctata. The sequence continues at coordinate 1,410 of RJWM01043663.1, read as the reverse complement.
TTTGTTTAGAGCATATTCTTCAGAGACCTTGGGTCTACATTCTCCTTTATCATTTATTTGACCTGGGAAAAGTAAGTTTGCCTATTTACAAAGTCGATTTAGTGCATTTGTATCAAATGGCTATTTCAAATATTCTTTTTCTTTGTAGAGCTAATGCATCATTCACAATTGACAGCATTCAGTTCAAATATTTTTCATGAGTGTTCAAGAGAGGTGAACAATATTTACTTTGGTAACTGGTACTGAAGTTCTTAATAGTTACCAGGAATTAATACCTATTATTACAATATGTCTGTTAGATTATAGGCACTTAATAACATTCTTTTGGAACAAATAGTTTTCAATATTTGTACCTTAAATTCAATTTCTTTTACAAAGACTATAATTTACCTATAACTGAATTTTCAAGAATAAGACCTTAAATTCAATTTCTTTTACAAAGACTATAATTTACCTATAACTGAATTTTCAAGAATAAGACCATCACAAATCTTATACAGAAAAAGGAAAAACTTCAAAAACTAATAAATAGATTTCTATAAGCAATATTGCTATGGTTTATACATTGTGTCAACTTGAGAAGTCTAGCAGTTTAATTAAGTAACTCAGCAGCTCTACATCCTGGGGTGTAGAGCACAGTTACCTGGTCATTGTTACAATTTGAGAAGGTCAGAAGTTTAACTGAGAGAGTCAGCGGTCTTACTTTGTAAACATCCTCTGCAAAGGAAAGCAAGGATGTTTGTGGATGCTACACCCACCCTGGGGGGCGGTGTCCTGTGTACTATATAAAGGAGAAGAGGCTTGCTCTGGTGCTCCTTTTACTCTGGCTGCTTTTGTTTGACTGCTGCCTTGAAGTGTTGTTCCTGTGCCATGCCACTCTGCCTTGGAGCCAGCTGATTATGGACTGAAACCTCCAAAAACTGTAAGCTACATAAACCTTTCCTTCCCTAATTTGGGGTGTCAGGTGTTTTGTCTCAGCAACGAGTAAAGAGTAACCAAGACAGAATTTGATACCAGGAGTGGGGTTGTTGCTGTGACGATACCTGACCATGTGTTTCAAGAACCTTTGGAAATGGTTAGTGGGAAGAGTTTGGAAAGGTTCAGAGATGTCTCCTGAAAAAGTAGCCCTGGAACAGCTTAGGCTGTTCTGTATGGGAGATTCTGGTCAGAGCTCAGGAGACCAGAAGGTTCATAAAAAGCCTGCCGGTAAAGAACAGGCTCGGGAGGTTTCTGCTGGGAAGAAGGACTGTATTGGATGTTGGACTCCACATGATGTGTGTTACGGCTTGGCAGAAAGTTTGTCTGCATTTTGCTTGTGTCCAGAAACTTTGCCTGAGACTAAGATTAAGGACACTGGATTAATTAATCTGGCAGAGGAAATCTCAAGGCAGCGGAGTGTTGAAGCGGTGG
>RJWM01043662.1:0-13688 GCA_004363535.1 Dasyprocta punctata | reverse complement strand
AAACACACTTAGCCACCTCATCTTTGACAAAGGGGCCAAACATGTACATTGGAAGAAAGATAGCCTCTTTAACAAATGGTACTGGAAAAACTGGCTTTCTATATGCTGTAAACTAAAACTAGATCCATGTCTGTCACCATGCTCTAAAATAAAGTCAAAATGGATCAAAGATCTGAATATTAAAACAGAGACACTAAACTTATTAGAAGACAGAGTAGGTAAAAATCTTGATGATATAGGAGTAGGCAGAGAGTTCATGAACAAAAATCAGATTACACAGGAAATGATTCCCAGAATCAATAACTGGGATCTCATCTCACTAAAAAGTTTTTGCATATCAAAGGAAATCTCCAACAGAGTGAAAAGAAAACCCATGAACTGGGAAAATATCTTAGCCAATTGTCCATCAGACAAAGGACTTCTATCTAAAATGTATAAAGAATTAAAAGAAATAAGGCTCTTAAAATTCTAGGAACCAATCCAAAAATGGACATCTGAGATGAATACATACTTCTCAGAGAAAGAAATGCAAATGGCAAATAAATATATGAAAAAATGTTCAACATCATTGATCATTTGGGAAATGCAAATTAAAACAACACTGAGATTCTATCTCACTACAGAAAGAATGGCCAAGTTTAAAAAATCAACCAATGACAAATGCTGGAGGGGCTGTGGGAATAAAGGAACTCTTCTCCACTGTTAGTGGGAGTGTAGACTGGTGCAACCACTGTGGAAGTCAGTGTGGAGATTCCTCAAGAAGCTAGGATTAGAGATCCCATTCAACCCAGCTATCCCACTTCTGGGCATTTTCCCAGAAGAACTGAAAACATCATACCACAGTGATATCTGTACACCCATGTTTATAGCAACCCAATTTGTAATAGCCAGATCTTGGAAACAACCCAAGTGCCCACCAATCAAAGACTGCATGAAAAAGATGTGGTGTTTTTATACAATGGAGTACTACTCTGCTATTAAGAAAGATTGCATTGAGACTTTTATAAATAAATGTTCACAACTTGAGATCATACTCATAAGTGAGATAAATCAAACCCACATGTGTAAATACCATATTGTCTCCCTAGTGTAAGAAACGGAAAAACTACATGTGATCCAAAATCCTTAATAAATACTAGGTAACAGTAAAATACTGCTCGAAGAGCAAAAGTAATTGGGAAGGGCAAAGGGGGAAAGAGGGAAGGGAAAAGGAAAAGATATAAATCTGTATATATGTATATGTAAGATAACTGAAATGAACGCACTGCTGTGTATTCATTATTCATAAAGAACAATTACTACTTATATGGTTAGATCAATTTTACATGTCTATATCTATTAATCTAAACAACCATTTTGAAGATAACGATACGCAATATTGCAACCATTGTCAAGTTTCTATCCTGTTTTGTAAACCTGTAATGTTACTGTTGTGTATTTACTTTAGTCATTTGTTTGTCTCTTTTACTTTTTGTCTTTATTAAAAATAAAAAGTTAAAACATATGCTGAGTTGATTGGTGCATATCTACAGTCCCAGCTACTAGGGATACTGAAGCATGAGGATCGGAAATTCAAATCCAGCTGTACAATGTCCAAGAATTTGTTTCAAAATAAAATAAAACTACACACCCACCAGAGGAATGCCCGACCAGCCTCGCAGGACACAGAGGTACTCAGCCCAGCCCAGCCCAGGACCCCAGAGCTGCTCATCAGAGACTGACCAGCATAGCTGCAGGGCCTTGGAGAGCTTGGGCTCCCCTCACCAGAGCACAGAGTGCATGTGAGCTCCGTACTTCAGTAGAGCAGCTTGCGCCACATCCTAGAGCTCCCGGACCCCGCCCACCGAGAAGCAAGGCCCCAGCACTGTAGGGCTGGGACTCCCCCAGACTTGTGTAGTGCAGCAGAACCCCTGAAATCCTTGCAGCCAGGCTTAGGGTCAGGGCAGCGCCACACTCGAGGGTGCACTCTGCCTAGCTTCCTGGGACCAGGAGGCCTCAGCCCACACCTGGGAAGGCAGAGGCTCCACCCACACACCCCGGGAGGTGGCTCTCACTTGCTGTGCACAAGATCCAGTTCTACTTGTTCCCGTGGCTCAACACAACCCACAAGGGGAACACCCATTCAACCTCACAGGACACACAGTCACATAGGCTCTAGAAGAAAATGACAAAATGAAAGATCAAGAGCCAGTCACATTCCCCCAGCCTACTGAGAACAAACCCAAGAGACACTGAAATGGAAGGCAGTGGGAGTTACACAACTGAACATTCTGAAATGAAAGAAAATGCAGTAAAGAAAAAGCTCGATGAAGCTATAGAGAAATTTAAATCAGAAATAGTCTCTCAGCTAAAAAATGAAATAAGAATCATTATTAAAGAAATGTTGTGTGTATCTAAAGAAGAGCAAGATAAAAAAATAGAAGAACTTAAGCAAATGATCAAAACTTTGAATGAACAATATAAGGCACAAACAGAATGCATGAAACAGACGCAAAGGGGAATGCAGGAAATGAAAAATTTCATGGAAGGTTTGAAAAACCGCCTGAATGAAGCTGAAGATAGAATCTCAGATCTTCAAGACACAATTGGAGGTCATGGCCATGAAAGAAAAGATCTCTTAAAAATAGTAAGGAACCAAGAAACAACAATTCAACAGCTGCAAGACAATGCCAAGAGAAATAACATAAGATTAATAGGCATGAATTAAAAAGCAGGGGGCAATACTAATGACCTGCGAAGACTATTCACAGAAATAATAGCAGAAAACTTTACAAACATGGCAAGAGAATCTGAAATACAGGTAACTGAGGCATACAGAACCCCAATTAACCATAACCAAAATAAATCCTCACCCAGACATATAATAATAAGGGTATCAGAAATACAACACAAGAACAAAATACTAAAAGCTGTCAGAGAAAAGAAACAGATCACCTATGAAGGAAAGCCTATCAGAATCACAGCACACTTCTCAATGCAAACCATAAAGCTAAGAAAACTTGAAGTGAAGTATTTCAAATCCTGAAAGAAAAAAACTTTCAACTCAGATTGATGTACCCTGCAAAACTATCCTTAAAAACTGATGGAGAAATAAGATACTTTCATGACAAAGAACAACTGAACAAACTTATGGCCACCAAAACAACACTACAAAGAGTACCGAGAGACACTCTACAAAGAGACAAAGATAGCCACAATCTTAAGAACAACAACCAAAGGAAACCACTAAGCAGGGCAAATAATTAAACAGAAAATGTAGAAAACCAACAACAGAAAGAGATCATGAAAGGGATGAGCCAGCACGTATCAGTTATGTCAATCAATGGAAATGGTCTCAACTCACCAATAAAAATAAACAGACTAGCTGAGTGGGTTAAGAAACAAAACCCAACAATATGCTGTGTGCAGGAAACACATTTCACTCAAAAGGAAATTCACAGACTAAAAATCAAAGGCTAGAAAACAATACTGCATACAACAGGAACCCAGAAAAAAGCAGGGGTAGCTATTTTGTTTGCAGACAATGCAAACTTCAAACAGAGAATGATCAAAAGAGATAAAGAAGGTCACTACATACTTGTTAGGGGAAAACTTCAAGAGGAAGACATTACAATCATAAATATATATGCACCCAATATGGGAGCACCCAACTATGTAGGAGAATTCTTAATAGATATGAAAAACCAAACAAACAATAATACAGTTGTAACAGCGGACCTTAACACCCCACTGTCACAGAGAGACAGATCAACCAAACAAAAAATCAGCACAGAAATAACAGAATTGAATCAAACTTGTGAACAAATGGAACTAGTAGATGTGTGCCCAGTATTCCACCCATCAACATCAGAATACACATTCTTCTCAGCTGCACATGGGTCCCTCTCTGAAATAGATCATATTCTAGTCCACAACATATACTTAAGTAAATGCAAAGGAACTGAATTAATTCCATGTATATTATCTGACCATAGCACAGTAAAATTGGAAATGAATGACTAAAAAACCTACAATAACCCCATAAACACATGGAAATTAAATAATACTCTCCTAAATAAACAATGGGTCACAGAACAGGTTAAAGAAGAAATTAAACAATGTGTACAATTGAATGAAAATACAAATACAAATTACCAGAACCTGTGGGACACAATGAAAACAGTCCTCAGAGGGAAATTTATAGCACTAATCTCCCACATCTGAAAAATGGAAAGAACACACATAAACAACCTAATGCTGCACCTCAAACTTCTAGAAAAAGAAGAGCAAGTTAAGTCCAAAGCCCAAAGAACTGAGGAAAGTATTAAGATTAAAGGAGATATTAATACAATTGAAACTAAGAAAACAATACAAAGAATTAATGAATCGAAGAGTTGATTCTTTGAAAAAGTAAATAAAATTGATAAACCCCTAGCCAATCTTATCAACAAGAGGAAAGAAAAAACTCATATTCATGAAATAAGAAATGAAAAGGGTGAAATCACTACAGACCCGGAGGAAATACAGAAGATCATCAACACCTATTTCAAAAACCTTTACTCACATAGACTTGATAACACAGGAGAAATGGACAGACTCCTAGAAACCTATGAATTACCAAAGCTGAGGCAAGAAGATGGAAAGCTGCTGAATAACCCAATTTCATCTAATGAAATTGAAAATGTAATTAAGACTCTACCAACAAAGAGAAGCCCAGGTCATGATGGATTCACTGCTGAATTCTACAAGAAATTTAGGGAAGACTTAGTGGCAACACTCTTCAAACTCTTCAATGAAATTAAAAGGGAAATAAATCTTCTTACCTCATTCCTGGAAACAGTATTACCCTAATACCAAAACCAGAGAAAGACCCAAACAAAAAACAAAATTACAGACCTATCTCCCTCATGAACATAGATGCAAAAATCCTCAATAAAATACTGGCACATAGAATACAGCAAGTTATCAGAAAGATTATACACCATGATCAAGTGGTATTCCTCCCAGGAATGCAGGGATGGTTCAACATATGCAAATCAATAAATGTGATACACCATATCAATAGAGCCAAGGACAAGAACCACATGATCATCTCAATAGATGCAGAAAAAGCTTTTGACGAAATCCAACACTCAATCATGATAAAAACTCTACAGAAAATCGGAATAGATGATCTCTACCTCAACCTGATAAAAGCCATATATCATAAACCAACAGCCAACGTCTTACTAAATGGACAAAAATTGAAAACTTCCAACCTAAAATCAGGAACAAGGCAAGGATATCCATTATCACAGCTCCTATTCAATACAGTTCTGTCAATATTAGCCAGAGCAATTAGACAAGAGAAAGAAATAAAGGGAATAAGGATAGAAAAGGAAAAAGTGAAATTATCATTATTTGCAGATGATATGACACTCTACGTAGAAGACCCCCAAAAATCCATTAGTAGAATTCTAGAAGTAATAACCAAATTCAGTCATGTAGCTGCATACAAGGTCAACACTCAAAAATCAATAGCATTCCTGTACACAAACAACAAAGTTACTGATAGAGAAATAAGGGAAAACACACCCTTCACTATAGCATCCAAAAAAAAGAAATTCTTAGGAATCAATCTAACAAAGGAAGTAAAAGATCTATACAGTGAAAATTACATTACTTTAAAAAAGGATATCGAAGAAGATCACAGAAAATGGAAAGATATTCCCTGTTCATGGATGGGAAGAAAAAACATCGCAAAAATGACCATTCTCCCAAAATTATTATATAGATTTAATGCAATCTCAATCAAAATACCACTTGTCTACCTCACAGAGCTAGAGAAAGCATTCCTGAAATTCATCTCGAACCAGAAAAGACCTAGAAGAACAAAGGCATTTCTGGGCAACAAAGACAAGGCAGGAGGCATCACAATCCCCAACTTGAAACTATACTACAAAGCTACAGTGATAAAATCAGCATGGTACTGGAATCAAAACTGACCTGAAGATCAATGGAATAGATTAGAAGATACAGCCACCACTACAAACACACTCAGCCACCTCATCTTTGACAAAGGGGCCAAACATGTACATTGGAAGAAAGATAGCCTTTTTAACAAATGGTGCTGTTAAAACTAGCCTTCAACATACCATAAACTAATACTAGATCCGTGCCTATCACCATGCACTAAAATAAAGTCAAAAAGAATCAAAGATCTGAATATTAAAACAGAGACACTAAACTTTCTAGAAGACAGAGTAGGTAAAACTCTTGATGACATAGGAGTAGGCAGAGAGTTCATGAACCAAAATCCAATTGCATGGCAAACACTTTCCAGAATCAACAACTGGGATCTCATCTTACTAAACAGTTTTTGTATGTCAAAGGAAATCTCCAACAGAGTGAAAAGGTAACCCATGAATTTGGAAAATACCTTAGCCAATTGTCCATCAGACAAAGGACTTCTATCTAAAACATATAAGGAATTAAAAGAAATCAAGCCCCTAAAATTCAAGGACCCAATCCACAAATGGGCATCTGAGATGAATACACACTTCTCAGAGAAAGAAATGCAAATGGCAAATAAATATATGAAAAAATGTTCAACATCAATGGTCAATCGGGAAATGCAAATTAAAACAACACTGAGATTCCATCTCACTCCAAAAAGAATGGCCAAGTTTAAAAAATCAACCAACAACAAATGCTGGAGGGGCTGTGGGGAAAAAGGCACTCTTCTCCACTGTTGATGGGAGTTGAGTAGACTGGTGCAACTACTGTGGAAGTCAGTGTGGAGATTCCTCAAGAAGCTACTATTAGAGATCCCATTCAACCCAGCTATCCTTCTTCTGGGCGTTTTCCCAGAAGAATTCAAAACATCATACCACAGTGATATCTGTGCACCCATGTTTATAGTAGCACAATTTGTAATAGCCAGATCTTGGAAACAACCCAAATGCCCATCAATCAAAGACTGCATGAAAAAGATGTGGTGTTTTTATACAATGGAGTACTACTCCGCTATTAAGAAAGATTGCATTGAAACTTTTATAAATAAATGGTCACGACTTGAGACCATCCTCATAAGTGAAATAAATCAAACCCACATGTGTAAATACCCTATTGTCTCCCTAGTGTAAGAAACTGAAAAAGTATATATGATCTAAAATGTATAATAAATACTATGGAAGGGTTAAAAACAGCTCGAAGAACAAAAGTAGCTGGGAAGGGAAAGGGGGAAAGAGGGAAGGAAAAGGAAAAGATATAAATCTGTATATATGTATGTGTAAGATAACTAAAACGAACACACTGCTGAATGTATTCGTTATTGAGAAATAACAATACTGATATGACTAGATCAATTTTACATGTCTATATCTGTTAATGTAAACAACCATTTTAAAGATAACGATATGCAATATTGCAACCATTGTCAAGTTTCTATCATCCTGTTTTGTAAACCTGTAATGTTACTGTTGTGCATTTACTCTAATTATTTGTTTGTCTGTTTTTTGTCTTTGTTATATATGCCTTTTTTTCTGCTTAAATAAAAAAATTTTAATTACAGCCTACATTCAGCATAGAGCAAAGGGCTGATTGTATTTCCCATCTACCACTGGGAGCAACTACTCTCCTTGACTTGGATGGTGACCACAGAGTGGGGTGAGTAGACAAATTGGCATCTGGTGGAGGGAAGGCACCTCAAAAACCTGCCATGTTCCACGTGGCCCTTGTGGTTCCTTGGGTGAAGGACTGTGAGAGGTTGTGAAAATAAAGAAGAGACAAATCTGGGGTCAGGTGGAGCCCTTACTCTCCTGATGGAAGGAAAGGAACTGTCTCCTCACTGTGGGGGCATTTACTTATACCTTTTAGCAACTTAATGTCATGTGACATCCTATTGTCCTAGCAACCCAGTTTGGATTGTCTTGGGGCTAGGTGTTCTCTGGGTTGAAGCAACTTCTTCATGTGGCTTCCCACAGGAGCTCTTTCTTTTTGGGATGGCCATGTCCTAGCCTTGCATGTGTGGTCAATTTCCAGTTTCAACGGCTCCCCACAGGAAGGCACCTCAAAACCCCATAGGTCTTGAAGCTAAGCAGAGAAAACTGTGATTGGCTGGATTCCCAAGACTACTGATCATGTAAAGGAATGACTCATTCAAAAGTACAGGACTTTTTTCATCGACTCAATCTTTTCTGATTTTTCTATTATTTTTATCTTGCTTACATTGAGTTGTGAAGTTTGGGATTTTTTTCCCTCTTTTACTCTTTCGGTTTCTTTTCTTTTCTTTCTTTTTTTTCTATTCTCCTTTCAACCTTTTTTCTCCTCTTATATTTCTCTTATTTCCTATATCTTGCTCTATTTTTTACTTTTTCTTGTTCATTCTTTCCTGAAACTGTTCCCTAACATTATTAATTTTTCTTTTACACTTCAGTAGGACCCTATATCTTAATTTTCTTCCTTCTCATATTCCATTTATTAATTTTTCAAATTTTGCTTTTTAAGTTCTCCAGTTCTCCACTCTTAGTTTTTTAACTACTAACTTTTATGAATTTCTAGAGAGCTAGTAAACATTACACTATTGCCACTGAATATTGTTCTATCATTAGTAGAGGTAAATTTGTTTCATTTAGTAGATATTTATTATAGGTTAATATTTTTTTATTTAAGCGAAGAAAAAAGAAAAAAGACATTTAAACAAAGACAACAAGCAAAAGAGACAAACAAACGACTAGAGTAAATACACAACAGTAACATTGCAGGTTTACAAAACCGAATGATAGAAATGACAGTGGTTGCAATATTGCATATTGTTATCTTTAAAATGGTTACTTACATTAACAGATATAGACATGTAAAATTGATCTAATCATATGAGTATTAACTGTTCCTTCTCAATAACTAATACATTCAGCAGTATGTTCATTTTAGTTATCTTACATATACATATATACAGATTTACATCTTTTCCTTTTCCCTTCTCTCTTTCCCCCTTTTCTCTTCCCAATTACTTTTGCTCTTTGAGCTGTTTTTCACCCTTATGTAGTATTTATTATAGATTTTGGATCATATATACTTTTCTGTTTCTTACACTAGGGAGACAATACGGTATTTACACATGTGGGTTTGATTTATCTCACTTATGAGTATGGTCTCAAGTCATGACCATTTACTTACAAAAGTCTCAAAAGTCTCAATATTATAAGTTAACATTATGTCAGCATTTGTTTTCTCTTAGTGTTAATACCATAAATGTACATCTCTTTTGTATGGTTGTGAGTGGTACATTATTGGACCTTAGGGTTAGTCAGTACTCAGTTTGTTTTAACATAATTGGTGATGATTTTATTGCTATAGCTAAGGTGATGTAACTGTTGCTATTAATTGGTTTTCAATGGATCCATATGTCAGGATTGCTTGAGATCACTGACAATACTGTGGCCCATTCCTGGAGAACTGAGTACTGGGCCAAATGTACTGTAACTGTCCATCTCCCATAAACAGAGGTGGTTGGATCCTGGAAAGAGTCAAAGGCCAATTTTTAGCCTTTCCCACAGGACCCACTGAAAAGTAGACATCAATTAAAGAGGTCTCCATACTAGAAACCAACCTTTCCATTGCAATCAATGCACAAGCTTCAAACAAATCAATCAAACAAACAAAAAGTAGAGACATGAGAAGACAAACCAATAAAATGCCTCCAAAAACTACTAACTCCCCCAAAGGTAATCAATGGGGTACCAAAGGAAGAAAACCAAAAACTATACACCTTATTTAACAGAAACATCAAGGGAGATAACAAAACAAATCAATAAGATATTTGGCAAGTTTGAAGAAGGTATAAGTGAACAGACACTGGGTGAAACAATCAACAAGTGTATAGAAGACACAAATACAAAGCTAGCAGAACTAAAATAATTGATGAAAAATTTGAATGAGCAGCATAGAAAAGAATTAGAGTCCATGAAAGGCTTCAAATAAAAATTCAGGAGAATAAAATTCTATCAAAAGTATAGGCAGCAAATGTGACCACTATGAGGACACAGTGTCAGAGCTAAAACACAGGACATTTGTCAGTTACCAATTAATGAGAGATACTCTAAAAATAGTAAGAGAGACACTTGGGACCCTTTCTGTCTCTCTCTCAGACAGAAGCTTTCTTTCCCCCCAATAGACATATTCTGCTCTTAACCTCCATTGTTCCCAGAATTCATTCTTCAATTTCAGAGAACGCAAACTCATACCAGACATCTAGCAGATTGGGAGTTTCTTTCCCCTTTATCATTTGGAGGTCTCCCACTGAGATCATTGGATGGAGGTAAGAATTTGCTTTTGTTGCATAGATTCTGGATTGGGACTCATGTAGGTAATCAAAACCTTTTATACTTTAAATTTTGTTGTGTCTTTGCCCATTGTTTATAATTCCCCATGTTTTGCCTCTTATAGTTTTGTTAAAATAATGCTAAATTTTAAGTTAAAAATGGGAAAGTTTGAAGGTTATGATGCTTGTTTTTTTGTTTGTTTGTTTTTGTTTGTTTTTTGTAACCGAGAATTGAACTCAGGATCTTGCATTTGCCAGGCAAGCACTTTGCTGCTGAGCTATATCCCAGACCAGGTTATGATGTTTCTTTAATGAGACTTTTAAAATTCTTGTTTTGCATATATTGTATTTGAAGTAGCTGCTGAATTTGCCAGTATTACTTGCTTGACTTTGTACAGTGGCACTGGAAAGAGTAACCTTAGAGTGCCCCCTAGTGGATTTTAATATAAAATTCTGTAAAATGGGTCTTTTTTTATTCTAATTCATACTTAGAAAATATACATGCCTATTAGTACACCATTGGACTCCTTCCACCGGTTAAAAGAAGCTAGATTGGTAGAAGTTCTTAAGACTTGAAGGATAGGTTTCAGTTGTACAGACTGGCTCTGATCCTACACTCTAGAGGTAATATCAAACCTGTTCGGCTTCAGTTTCCTATCTGGTCTGATCTTTCCTAGTGAGGAGTCAATCTTAGTTCTTGAGATTCCCCATTCTCAACTTTCCAGGCTCACAATGATGACTCATAAGCTAGTTGTTTCAATAACTCATCATGAGCATAAGAAGAAAAGACTTATTTTCTCTGATCTTATTTCTGATCCTTTCCTGCCACTTGTATTTTCCTTTTTGGAAGCATGTAAGATTAGAGAGAAAAGAACTCTAAACTGTTCCAAACTATTCCTCCTATCCAACAACTAACTTAAATCCATAGAAAATGAGTGTTTGTTAATCACAAAGACAGGGAAGTCATCTTAGATGAGGGACATTTACTTCATCTCTGGGTCAGGTGAGACATTGGAATTTTGCCCAACCAGGAGAACGTACATAAAAGTTATGTCCTGGCTTGGCGTTCTGGGCAACAGTCTTCCTCAGGAGACTGAACCTCAGACACAGTGGAAAGAACCCACTTCTGGGTGAAATCAGAAAAAGCTATAGGAGTTAGTTTCAAAGCACCACACTTAAGAGATCAAAACATATTTAACCTAAGGGAAAAATTCTGTCTTAGTTATTTTTCTTATTTTAGGACAAAATATCCAACACCCAAATTAAGGGAGGAAAGGTTTATTGAGATCACAGTTAGTAGAGGTTTCAGTTCATAACCAGCTGTCTCAAAGACTAGGTGGCATGGAAGAGGGGTAACCACTCATGGCAGCAGAAAATACCAACAGCAACAGGAGAGGATGGAGGGCAAGCCTCTTTCCATCCTTTATATTGCATGCAGGCTACCTACTCTAGAGTGAGTGTAGCACTCATGGCCCCAATTCCAGGACTAGACAATGAGCCCCAGTCACAAACTCTACATTCAGCCACCTCCAAAAAGCCCACTCTTATGACCACATGAGGGTTTGGGAAGACTTTCAGGCATAAATTGTAACAAACTCCAGCCTTTCCTCTCACCTTCTAGGTCTAGTTATCATTTATGTGTACAGGAGAAAAATACTTTGTTAATAAATTGCGGACTTTGAAACCTTTACTGTAAATTTATAAAGTTCTAGGCAATGATTTTACTCAGGTTTTTACCTATTCCTTATAGAACTTTGACAAACAGTGGTTATTCTGCCAGCTAGCTAAATGTCCTTAGAGCAATCACCACTCTTAAAGCAGAGGACAGATTTCCCTTTAATTTTTTGGTGAATCCCCATTGAAGCCAATGGCCAATACAATGTTGCCCAGACAGACAGATAAATTATTTTGGGAAGCTAGATCTCTGGTTGAACAGACCAATAGAAACTGACAGCAACTGAGGTGTCATGGGCAGTGCTGCTCTGTGGTGGATAGTCAAAAGTTCCGCGGTGAAAACTGGCTCTCAAATATATAAAGACTTCCACTTATCTATCATGCCTGTCTCTTCAATTAAACTAGAAATTCCCCCTAAGCTTTTCCGTTCACTTTAGAACCACTTTGTCATTAGAATCCCCTTCCAAAATTGAGGCTGAGGCAGCTTACAACTATTTGCCTTTCACAGCAACTGTCAGGGGAATGATTTATATTTGTGCCTTACATATACCAAGAGTAAGAAAGAGATTTTAGTCAGCTTTTTTCTTTCATGTATGCATAGAAGACTAATAAATGTGCCTTTACTAACATGTAAAATGTGATTGCTAAATGATAAATATAAGTTTAACGCATGAGCTTCAAAGATACAAAGATCTAAATGAAACATAGCCTTGTCTTGCTGCTAGAAAAGGTTGCATAGGTGATTAGATAGATAACACAAGTATCTTGGAGATTTCTTTGCCCTGGGGCACAGGACGGAATTCCTCAAGTCAATGGTTGCTTCTATCTCTAGATGTGATCTCCTTTACAGGCTAAGTGCTCCAACTACTTCTAACTCACTTTTTGTTATGTGCTCCCTTTCAAAAAGCAAAAAGGAATAGTTTAATACAAAGTAATGCTTTCTTCTTTAAACATTACTGTCACAGTTCAGACCAATTATAATTTTTGCTTATAAAAGCACCTACAGGAGTAAGTACATGAGCTCCCTGGAAAGATGAAAATGTGCACCAGTGTGAGGGTGGATAACCTGGTAGAATTTGTCTTCTGGTCTCTTTCTAGACAGCATCCACCTGCCCCGGAGTTGAATCAACTCAGGAGAAGGCACAAGGGTATAGAAATTAAAGGGAATTCCCAGTTCATTCTTTTCTTTTTTTTTTTCTTTTCTTTTTTGTTTGTTTGTTGCTGAGGAGTTCAATGTCAAGATCTCTTATTCATTTTGGAATATATATAAGCAATGATGGAGGTTTGACACTCACATATTTAAAAAAAAAACAGTTTACCCTCTAAAGCCAAAACAAAATACAAAGAGAAGTATTAATTATGATGCTCTTTTACAACAAGAATCATGCTGTAGGAAAGAAACAAAATGGTCAAAATTACGTTGTGTTCAAACTTTCTTTCCATTAAGAAATAATTCTGGGCAACTCAATTGGGATCCCTTCTGTCTCTCTCTCAGAAAGAAACTTCCTTTCTCTCAGTAAATATATTCTACTCTTAATCTCTGTTGTTACTAAAATTCATTCCTCAGTTTTGGAGAACATAAACTCATACCAGACATCTAACAGTTTGGGAGTTTTCTTTCCCCAATATCATTTGGAGGTCTTCCACTGATATCATTGGACAGAGGTAATAGTTTGCTTTTGTTTCATAGACTCTGGACTGGGACTCATTTAGGTAACAAATTTTTATGCTT
>RJWM01043661.1:0-13688 GCA_004363535.1 Dasyprocta punctata | reverse complement strand
AGGGTACATCAATCTGGGTTGAAAGTTATTTTCTTTCAGGATTTGAAATACTTCACTCCAAGCTCTTCTTGACTTAAAGGTTTGTGTTGAGAAGTCTGCCGTGATTCTGATAGGCTTTCTTTCATAGGTGATCTGTTTCTTTTCTCTGACAGCTTTTAGTATTTTGTTCTTGTGCTGTATATCAGATACCCTTATTATTGTATGTCTGGATGAGGATTTATTTTGGTTGTGGTTAGTTGGGGTTCTGTATGCCTCAGTTACTGGTATTTCAGATTCTCTTCCCATGTTTGGAAGGTTTTCTGCTATTATTTCTGTGAATAGTCTTCGCAGGTCATTGGTATTGACTCCTGCTTTTTCATTTATGCCTATTAATCTTATGTTATTTCTCTTGGCATCATCTTGCAGCTGTTGAATTGTTGTTTCTTGGTTCCTTACTATATTTAGGAGATCTTTTCTTTCATGGCCATGATCTCCCATGTTGTCTTCAAGATTTGAGATTCTGTCTTCAGCCTCATTTAAGCGGTTTTTCAAACTTTCAATGGAGTTTTTTTCATTTCTTGCATTTCCCTTTGCATCTGTTTCATGCATTCTGTTTGTGTCTTATATTGTTCATTCAAGGTTTGGATCATTTTCTGAAGTTCTTCTATTTTTTATGTTGCTCTTCTTTAGATACACACAACATTTCTTTAATAATGATTCTCATTTCATGTTTTAGCTGAGAGAATATTTCTGATTTGAATTTCTCTGTAGCTTCTTGAAGCTGTTTCTTTATTGCATTTTCTATCATTTCAGAAAGTCCATTTGTGTGACTCCCACTGTCTTCCATTTCAGTGTTTCTTGGGTTTGTTCTTTGTGGGCTGGGGGACTGAGACTGCCTCTTGGTCTTTCATTTTGTCATTTTCTTCTGGAATCTATGTAGCTCTGTGTCCTGCGAGGCTGGCCAGCGTTCCCCTGAGGTTCGCGCTGATTCTTGCGGCGTGCAGGATCGTGGGACCCGGTAGGCTGGGTCCCGTGCGCAGCAAGGAAAGGCGGCCTCCCGGGGCGTGCGGGTGGATCCTCCTCCTTCACTGGGTGGTGGCCAAGGCCTCCCGGTCCCAGCAAGCTAGGCGGGGCAGCGCGAGTGACGTGGACCCGACCCTGGTTCTGTTTCGCAAAGCAAGTTCAGCCCAACAGCTATGCCTGCGGGGCAAGCCCGGGCAGGTCCCAGGCGTACAGTGCCAGGAGCAACCCTGCTGGGCAGCCAGGTCTGCACCCGAGCTGTGGGATGGCACACGCTCGAGCCGCTCCACTGAAGAATGCAGCTGGAGTGTGCTCTGCACTCTGGTGGGGGGTGCCCAAGCTCTCCAGGTCCCTGCAGCTATGTTGCTCAGTTCCCGGTGAGCAGCTCTGGGGTCCTGGGCTGATTTGGGCTGGGCTGCATACCTCTGTGTCCTGCGCGGCTGCCTGGCGTTCCCCAGAGGTTCGCGCTGATTCTTGCAGCGTGCAGGATCGCGAGACCCGGTAGGCTGGGTCCCGTGCGCAGCAAGGAAGGGCGGCCTCCTCCTTCACTGGGTGGGGGCCTAGGCCTCCGGTCCCAGCGAGCTAGGCGGGGCAGCGCGAGTGACGTGGACCCGACGTGGACCCGACCCTGGTTCTGTTTCGCAAAGCAAGTTCAGCCCAACAGCTATGCCTCCCAAGCCTGTTTCTGCTCCGTGTATGTCTGCTGCAGTGTGCGAGAGGACGGGGCCGCTGCCTGGTAACCCATACCAGGCCGTCCGCCAAACTTCCCCTATCACCCCCAGGGCACCCGTGCCGTTTCCGCCACGACCTTCCAGGAACCGTGCCTAATTAGGTGCAGTTCCGGTCTCGATGGATTCCTGTCCCTCGCTCTCCCTTGGGGGTGGGGGGCTGGGGGCCGCTGGGTTCACTCACTCACCTGCTCGTGACCACCTCGCTCCACAGTCAACCACCGCCTCCACCGTCCTGCCGCACTGTACCGATTCCACCGGCAATTCCACCACGTATCACAAGCACTCCGATCGTACCTTCTCAGCTCCGGTCACAGTGTTTATTGGATTCTGCTCCGGACAGAGGTGCTGCTGGTCTCAACCTTTGTTTATTTCATTCTTTTACTCTTTCTGTGGGCTACAGTTCTCATTTTAGATTCTTCTTGGGTCCAGAGGACCCATCTCCCTCTTTTTTCTTCTCTCTGTTATTATATTAGTTTATATTCCAGCATTCAGATGGTATATTCAGGGAGCCTCCCTGTCACGGTGTTGTCTCGGCGGCCATCTTGGAGGAAGTCGTGTAGTGTTACTCTTAAATCAGACATTGATTTCTAGTGAGAGACAAACAGCATTACAAGCTGTTATTGCATTTGGAGGTGAATATCATATTTTTAATTTAAGAAGGCCAGAAGATAGACAGCCAAGGGAGCCACCAATTTCTACTGGTTCCCAAGCAGTCCCGATCAAAGACCCCTCCTGACCTAGCAAACAGATGGGAGACTGGAATAGGAAACATTTCTGGACATTTGTTCTTGAAGGTCTAAGAAGAGTAAAAACTAAATCATTCAATTATTTTAAATTATTAGCTATTCAACAACAACAAAAAAGGAACACCCCTCTGACTTCTTAGATCATTTACTAGAGGCACTAGTGAAACATACTTCCATAGATTCTGATTCAACAGTGGAACAAATTCTACTTAAAGATGTGTTTATTATCAGTCAACCCCAGATATTAGAAAAAAGTTAGAAAAGATAGCCTTTGCTCCATATAGTTGCCTTGATACTTTAGTGGAAACTACCTCCTTAGTATTCTATAATCAGGACTGAGAGAAAACTAAAGAGAGAAAACAAAGAGACCAAAAAGTGGCTACCTTTGTTGTGGCCTTAAAAGTAACAGACCTTATGTCTGATTCTCAGGCATCTAAGAAGGGCTTGATTACTCAACTCAACTGCTACAACTGTGGAAATCCAGGCCATCTGAGGAGGGACTGCCCTAGGAAGTCAACAGGGCCATGCCCTGACTGTCAAGATCACCACTGGAGATCAGACTGCCTTCTGAGGCCAAGGCCCCAGAGTTCAGACCCATCTTATCAGCTGGCCCAGGAAGACTGAAAGGCCTTGGGGAACTCTACCTCCTCCCTCTGGCCAGACTGTCATCTCTGCCTGTCATCTCCATGGAGGAGCCCTGAGTAATCATGACAAGAGGTAAAAACCAGCCTATTGCTGGACATTGGCACATGTCTCTTTGTCTTTCTCAACTCTGGCCTTCCTTCCAGGCATCATACCTCAATAAAGTCACCAAATATATCTTACTTAAGTGATAATTGGAATAATTTTCTCTTCACTCATTCCTTTTAATTATGCCTAAAACCTCAACTCCAATATTTATACAGTCTAAATACTATCTATATATCCAAGTTGCAAACTAATCAAAATGATGCTGAGACTGGTTTTTACAAATATAGTACATATTGTTGTTCATGTATAAAAACTGAAGAAGAGAGTTTTTCATTTGTCAAAATAATGTATGAATCTGGTTCTCATGCATTATCAAAACTTTAGAGATAATTATAACTAAAGCTAGAGGGATTTATGACAAAATGTCAAACTCCACTAATAAAGGGACTTGTCAATGAGTTACAACAGCTATCCCTTAGAAACAGTTTCTAAACTTACCTGTCAGGTCTAATACTCGGTTTGATTATACATGCCTTTGGATACATACTTTGATTATACATGCTTTGACTAAAATTTGTTGTTGCCTGAAATAAGGCCAAACCCCAAGGCATCATACAGATAAAACCAATAGCAAATATGTTAGATTCCTGTTAGACTCCTTTTACTAGTATGCACCAGATCTCATCCAGAGAAAAAGTTATATGACACATAGTGAGGTCTTGATTAACTATACTCAACAGGCCTTAAAGGACACAGCAGTTGATCTATTTCTTTTAAATAAAAAAGTAAAATTGGGTGGCATTAGACATTCTAATAGCAACACAGGAGACATTCATAAATTATAAAAATTAAATGTTTTGTACATTCTTGAACATTTTGCTAACATTTCAATAGCTGTTCAAGATATTAGACAACAGATCAATGACATGTCAGACTCTTAAGATTCCCTGGACCTTATTCCTATCCTCCTTATGAAAAATCATTACTAGTTCCTCTTGGTAGAAATCTTCCAAAACTATACTCATAATTATCCTGGTCCATGCATACTTCATTGTTTCTTTGGTTTTGTGTCCTCCAGACCAGACCTAAAATTTTACACCTACCCAAGATGAAAATGCCTGGTGTCTACTGAGGGCCTTTAGATAGACCCTCTGCAGAGTATCTCTGACTGCCAGTCAACAACTATGAACCCCTCCAGCCTGAAGAAGCCAAATCAGTCATCACGCATTACCCCCTGATGGTAGTTCAAGTTACCTCTTTAGAGGAGAGAATGTTACAGGCAATTGACTTAGATAAGAATACTATATCAGTCAGACAGGGCTGGGGCCCTCAAAAGAGCCAGTGCAGAAGACCAGATACCTTGCAACCTTGGAAGGGACAGACATCTCCTGTTGTGGGTCAGATCACAAGACAAAAGACCAAACAAATGCAACCATGCCCTAAGTATAAACATCAGGGATTGATATTCTAAATAGGTATGAATCACCTTGAGGAAGTCAGGAGCGACCATCCCACCCCCCCCCCATTTTTTTATTTAAGAGAAAAAAAGACACATATAAGAAAGACAAAAAGCAAAAGAGACAAACAAATGACTACAGTAAATGTACAACAGTAACATTATATGTTTACAAAACAGGATGATAGAAACTTGACAATGGTTGCAATATTGTGTATTGCTATCTTCAAAATGTTTGTTTACATTAACAGATAAAGACATGCAAAATTGATCTAATGTATTAACCATTCTTTCTCAATAACTAATACATTCAACAGTATGTTCATTTTAGTTATCTTACATATACATATATACAGATTTATATCTTTTCCTTTTCCCTTCTGTCTTTCCCCCTTTTCCCTTCCCAATTACTTTTGCTCTTCGAGCTATTGTTTACCCTTACATAGTATTTATTATGGATTTTGGATCATATATACTTTTCAGTTTCTTACACTAGGGAGATAATATGGTATTTACACATGTGGGTTTGATTTATCTCAGTTATGAGTATGTTCTGAAGTCGTGTCCATTTACTATACAAAGAATTAATGAAGAGTTGGTTCTTTGAAAGAGTAAGTAAAATTGATAACCCCCTACCCAACCTTATCAAAAAGAGGAAAGAAAAAACTCAGATTCATGCAATAAGAAATGAAAATGGTAAAATCACTACTGACCCTGTGGAAATACAGAAGATCATCAACACCTACTTCGAAAACCTTTATTCAAATAGATTCGATAACACAGAAGAAATGGACAGATTCCTAGAAACCTATGAATTACCAAAGCTGAATCAAGAGGATGTAAAGCTGCTGAATAACCCAATTTCAGCTAATGAAATTGAAAATGTAATCAGGACCCTACCAACAAAGAAAAGTCCAGGCCCTGATGGATTCACTGCTAAATTCTACAAGAAATTTAGGGAAGACTTAATGCCAACACTCCTCAAACTCTTCAATGAAAGTGAAAGGGAAGTAAGTCTCCCTAACTCATTCCTGGAAACAAGTATTACCCTAATACCAAAACAAGACAAAGACCCAACCAAAAAAGAAAATTACAGGCCAATCTCCCTAATGAACATAGATGGAAAAATCCTCAATAAAATACTGGCAAGTAGAATACAGGAAGTTATCAGAAAGAAAGTTATCAGAAAGATTATACACCATGATCAAGTGGGATTCATCCCAGGAATGCAGGGGTGGTTCAACATGCACAAATCAATAATTGTAATACACCATATCAACAGGGCCAAGGATAAGAACCACATGATTATCTCAATAGATGCAGAAAAAGCTTTTGACCAAATCCCACACCCATTCATGATAGAAACCCTACAGAAAATCAGAATAGATGATCTCTACCTCAACCCGATAAAAGCCATATATCAGAAACCAACAGCCAACACCTTACTAAATGGACAAAAATTGAAAACTTCCAACCTAAAATCAGTAACAAGACAAGGATGTCCATTATCACCACTCCTATTCAATATAGTTCTGAAAATACTAGCTAGAGCAATTAGACAAGAGAAAGAAATAAAGGGAATAAGAATAGGAAAGGAAGAAGTGAAATTATCATTATTTGCAGACGATATGATACTCTACATAGAAGACCCCCAAAAATCCATTAAAAGACTTCTAGAAGTAATAACCAAATTTAGTAATGTAGCTGGATACAAGGTCAACACTCAAAAATCAATAGCATTCCTGTACACAAACAACAAAGTCACTGAGACAGAAATAAGGGAAACCACACCCTTCACTATAACATCCAAAAAAATAAAATACTTAGGAATCAATCTAACAAAGGAAGTAAAGAATCTATACAGTGAAAATTACATACTCTGAAGAAGGAAATTGAAGATTTCAGAAAATGGAAAGATATTCCTTGTTCATGGATAGGAAGAACACCCCAACCCCTTAAAGAAAGAGTCACTGGTTTTTAAGCATGTCCACTTATTAAGTGACTGACCTCCCAATTTGATCCCAATTTAATCAACTTTACCTGAGCAGTTAATCTTATTGATTCTGTCCCACCTCATGCCCACCTGCCTTACCAGTTCAATAGTTTTCCCTATGTTGGATCTATCTCATCTCATAGTTTTGCTCTATAAAAGTCCCTTAGAAAAGACAGAGTCTTTGGCAACCCAACCATGACCCCTTCTGTCTCTCAGAAGTTTTCTTTCTCTCAATAAATATATTCTGCTCTTAAAAAAAGAAATCATCTTATGAAATATTCTCTATGACAAATTTATTTCTTATGCAATAGCTTGCATCTAAGACCTTTACTCCTGCTTCTCATGATTTTTATCTTCTCAAATTGATCACTTCATTTTCTCTTTTCCTAAGCCATAGTACCTTTGATCCAAAGAGTGATTGCATTTTCTTTACTTTTGTAAATAGCCTGTTTTATGAACTGTTGCCTAAGTATCCTTCCTACCCACCCTTAAATTGTATTTCCTCAAATTACTCTGAGACTCAAAATAAAAGAAACACCTTATCTTTTCCTAGACTTCATGCATTACACAAAACCAGAACACTTTTCATTGCAAGTGACAAAAATTCAACACATACACAAAAAAACTTACTGGTTCATGTAATTGTGAAGTTCAGAGGTACATCTTAAGACTGCATGTGGAGTCTCAAATACTGCTGTAGAAGACTTCTCCCATCTGTTTTTTATTGCTTTATTTTTCAAATAAACTCTGGTGACAAGTGGATGGCTGCCAGAGATTTCAGACTCACAGCCTCCCAGTGAGCAATTGTAATGGAAGAAGTAAACCAAAGATCTCTACCAGTGCCCATATCTCAGTCTCAGGGTCTGTGTGTCTGTGTCTAGGATGAGTGGTCCCAACATCAACACAGAACTGGGGAGGAATGGGATGGGAAATTAGGCAGACCAAAAGAACAATTCTCATGCACTAAACCAATGTATTCCAACTTTAAAATCAAGTAACTTTATAAAATTCAAGATATATTAAACACCAATGTTCCTGTTCAATCCATTATATTATAAATCATTTAATGTACCTGCTAAGTCAAAGAAGTCAAACATGCAGGCCATGTATTTGCCAGGTATGGTGATGCACACCTGTAAAGTTGGAGTAGATTTTTCCTTATATCAGTAAATACAGTATTTTTATATGCTCCAAATAAAAATTCAAAGGCAAAATGACATTTTGGTGTTTTGTAAATGAGTACATTTTAATCAGACATGTAAATAGAAATAAAGGTGAAATATTTTCTATAAATAGTATTCTAAAATTTTCTGGTTTTTAATTTTATAATTTTATTTTTGGAGACAAGGTCTTTCTATGTAGTTCAGGCTAGCTTTGAACTTATTATGTAGCCAAAGCTGGCCTTGAACTTACGGCGATTCTCCTGCCTTAGCCTCCTGAGTGCTGGAATTACAGGTGTGCACTACCACACCTGCTTTCAATTTTATATTTCATTTTTAATGTTTAAAAATATTTCACACTACACAACTTCGATCCTTGGTATAAAAAAATTCACACTAGCAGTTATTTTTAAATATTGGAAAAAGAGATTAGTGATAATCTATTTCACAAACCATAAAAATAACAACTGTGTTTTATTAGAAAAATTTAATGATATTTTAAAACTGTATTACTCACGAGTTAATTGTTTTACATCTTATTGTAAAATGAGGTTTTCTAGAAAATGTTTTTGGATAATCCTAGTGGTTTGGCTTTCTTTGTTCTATTGTTAATTACAACATGTGGTACGTCTCCCCTCCGTGCCAGAATGTTTACAAGTGTGCCTCTCAAAGAACTCCCCCAAAAGAGTAATCTGTTCAAAAGAAAAAAAATGGCATTTTTAAGTTTCCAAGTATTTCATTTCCTTTCCTATCAATTTGGCTTAAAGCAGATGTTTACTTGTAGCCTACTTTAATATGGCCCTTTATTTTTAATAAAGTGCTTTGAAAGAGTTCAACTTTCATGGTGTGTTTTTAGTTAAGGAAATAGGATGGGGAGAAGTCAATTTGAGCTCCCAGATGAACAAATGTCTTCAGAAAGAATAGGCATAAATGGGTTTAGAAAGCAGAGAGTGCAAGTGAAATACAGTGAGCAGAGCACTCAGGGAGGCCAGGTACAATGGCAGGGCTAAAGTGCCACAGAGCTTTTTAAGCGACAGACAATTGGGACAGTGGACCTGATCCAGCCATGTATGTTAAACTGTTAAAACAGGTGAAACGCAAACTGGAGTTCTGAAAAGGATGTGAGGAACAGTCAGTGAAGAGCTGTAAATCCAATGAGAATGAATGCAGTCATTCTACAGGATGGAAATGAAGTCAGAGTTGGCATATTTCCCTGGTTAATTTACCTTATACAGAACATTATTAGCAACAAAATCGTCTTTAAACTGTAAACTTTGGATTTTCTAAACAGCATAGTATATTCTGTGAATTTTATAAACATGCACATGTACATTCAAGTGTGCAAGTAAGAATATAACATACAGGTCCCATATAATTGTAACAAATTAATATAGTCTGCAATGATCATTATTCTACCTCAAACTTTTTGTGCCTCCATTCAGAGGGTAATTTAGATTAGTGGTGAATGTGAAAGGACGAATTTTAAAAACTTAAAATAGAAGACTAAACTAATACACATTAGTCATAGACTAGGGAATTACTAAATGGCTCAATTTTTAATTAATTAAAAAATTCTGAAAATGTACATTTTAGAAAATTTTTCTTAAATGCATTAATATAATTTCCTGCTGTAATATGATGAATACAATTTTATTTTTAGTGATTTATGATGCTTTAGGGTCATAGATGGGCATGATTTGCGTTTTAAAGAAATATAGCTGAAGAAAAGTGTACAGCATATGTTCTGAACTCATATAACCTTAGAAGCTTCTTATGGGTAAGTTCTCATATATACTACTTATGTTCTTAGACCTGCAGTTTTTGTGTGCTCCATCAATTATGGTACTGCAGTAATTTTTCCAGTTAGCTAAATTTTCTTACATCAACTGACCCATCACAGAATACTTTGGATATAGGTACAAGTATGTGTATAATACATATACAGTATATGTGTTAAAGTGGATACTGAAATATCTGCAAAACGAAATCAAATAAACTAAACCCCAAACGTCTGTTAACATCAACAGGTTGGGCCACTTTTAATTCTCAAAAAGAATAACCATGGAAATGTCATTCACATATCATTCTTGCTTCAGTTACTAAATGTTCAGATACTCATTTGTTATGCTTAAGATTTAACATTAATTGATGTTGGCTTCACTATAACTTAAGTGTAACATAGATTTCAGAAAATGATATTTTAGGATATGGAACTTAGTATGACGTTATTTCCAAAAATTTTTTCTTAATACGCTGTAAGAAAATAAGAATAAAAATTTATACTTGCAGCATGAGTATTTAAATAGTTAGAAGAGAAACATAAATACTATTAAAAATACCAGAAGTGCCAGGCGTGGTGGCTCACACCTGTAATTTCAGCACTCAGCAGCCTGAGGCAGGAGGGTCATTGCAGGTTTGAGACCTGCCTTGGCTACAAATTGAGCTCAAGGCCAGCCTTAACTGCATAGCAAGAGACTGTATCAAAAAGACAAAAAAGATAAAAAGCGAAACAAAACAAACAACGACAACAACAACAACAAAAAACAGATGAAAAGTCAAACTTTATGAAGAATATTATTTGCATGGAGGAAACTAAAATGCAAAAAAATAGTTTTGCTTATACTCCATTTTTTTCTTGTGACTCAATTTTTGTAAGCAAGATACTCATTTCTAAAATTAAATCTTTCACATTTTTTAAATTATTTTCAAATATATTCAAAAGATCAAGTAACAATACTATTGTGAACCTAAATGGGGGAAAACAAAGCAGAAAAATTTAATCACTATTTGAATGTTCCTAGAACAATTTTATTCTTATTTGATTATAAATGAGTTTCAACTACTTTACTGAGTTATAATTACTTAAGATATTTTCTCTCGAGATCAATTATTTATATTTACATAGCATTTTGTTTCTCATTGAATGTTGTAATTTATTAATTAGATATGTTTTCATGATATTTAATGGAAAAATAAATAAAGTGATTTTTAAGTTCTAAAATTCCTCAGATTCGAAGGTTTATACCTGTTATGGTTTATACATTGTGTCAACTTCAGAAGTCTAGAAGCTTAATTAAGTAACTCAGCATCTCTACATCATGGGGTGTAGAGCCCAAGCAGTTACCTGTTCATTGTGTCAATTTGAGAAGGTCCAGAAGTTTAACTGAGAGACTCAGCAGGGAGCCAGGGTTCTTACTTTGTAAACATCTTCATCCTGTGCAAAGGAAGGCAAGGAGATTTGGGAATGCTACACCCACCCTGGAGGGGGCAGTGTCCTGTGTACAATATAAGGAAGAAAAAGAGGCTTGCTCTTGCCCCTTTTGGCTCTGGCTGCTGCCTTGAAGTATTGTCTCTGTGTCATACCACCCTGTCTTGGAGCCATCTGATTATGGACTGAAACCTCCCAGAACTGTAAGAAATAAACCTTTCCTTCCTTAATTTTGGACATCAGGTATTCTGTCTCAGCAATGAGTGAAAAGTAACCAAAATAATACCCCGTGTAAAAATATTTAAGACATATATGCTTATACATTGTTGAAAACTGGATTATACCTTTGATGTAAAGCTACTGATTCATCTGAATGTTCCATCAACCTTAGCACATTTAAATGGCCCATACTGTGCATCCAAGATGTCAGCAAATGAATAATGTAATAGTAGAGAATAAAGGATGTACAACTAACAGAATAATATCAAACAGCTATCTTACTACATACTAGATTACTTTTATTTCATGACTTTTTATTTTTACTGTTTAAAAAATCTATTAAAGATACATTCCTCACCATCTGGGAAACAAAAAGGTTACACATAATTATGTAAGTCTTTTACCAAGTATTTACTGAATAGATGAGTGTAACAGAGAAAATAGTGGAACCAACCCCCAAGATCTAAGAAATTACTCCCCCTCAGAATTAAATTTAGAACACTTTATGGATCTTCCTCAGAATCTAAATGAAGGAGGCCACCTATAAGAAATATAAAAAATCAAAAATACAATCTACTGCACTTTTACTGAAAGATAATATGCTAGTCTCCATTTCCTTCCAGACCTATTCTACCTATCTGTTCCAACTTTAACGTTAGCATTTCAGAATCACTGAACTCTTACATGGTATGTGAAAGTGGTGATTAATTGAATAATTGATTTACCTGAAAGATCACACAGAGTAAGGTGTAGTAAAATATAAAATATAAAAATTTTAATTTCAGATAATTAGTACTTTCAGAGATACTTGTAATTTTCTTTGAATATGTTATTTTTAGGTTACAAATTTCATAGTTTTTTCTATTAAGTCATTAATTGTATCTTAATCACAAGGAAAAATCAAGACAAACAAAAATTTAAGGTAAAAAGTGAAAAAGTTGAGTCTGAGAAATGTTTTTGAGTAATTTGCAAAAAAAATTTATTCACAAATAAAAACAAGATCCTGCATGCTGCAAGAATCAGCGTGAACCTCAGGGGAATGCCAGCCAGCTTCGCAGGACACAGAGGTATGCAGCCCAGCCCAGATCAGCCCAGGACCCCAGAGCTGCTCACCCGGAACTGAGCAACATAGCTGCAGGGACCTGGAGAGCTTGGGCCACCCCCACCAGAGTGCAGGGCGCACTCCAGCTCCATTCTCCAGCTGGGAGGGGCCTGTGTGTGCGCCATCTCACAGCTCGCGTGCAGACCCACCCCGCCCAGCAGGGTTGCTCCCGGCACTGTAGGCCTGGGACCTGCCCAGACTTGCGCCACTGGCATAGCTGTTGGGCTGAACTTGCAGACAGAACCAGGGTCGGGTTGGCGTCACTCGGGGTACCCCGCCTAGCTCCCTGGGATGAGGAGGCCTTGGCCCCCACCCACTTAAGGCAGAGGCTCCACCCGCACGCCCCAGGAGGCCGCCCTTCCTTGGTGCGTGCAGAAGCCAGCCAACTGTGTCCCGTGATTCAGCGCGACCCAAAAACCAGCGCGAACCTCAGGGGAACATCTGGCCAGCCTCACAGGACACAAAGCTACATAGATTCCAGAAGAAAATGACAAAATGAAAGACCAAGAGGCAGTCTCAGTCCCCCAGCCCACAAAGAACAAACCCAAGAGACACTGAAATGGAAGACAGTGGGAGTCACACAAATAGACTTTCTGAAATGATAGAAAATGCAATAAAGAAACAGCTTGATGAAGCTATAGAGAAATTCAAATCAGAAATAGTCTCTCAGCTCAAAAATGAAATGAGAATCATTATTAAAGAAATGTGTGTATCTAAAGAAGAGCAAGATAAAAAAATAGAAGAACTTAAGAAAATGATCCAAACCTTGAATGAACAATATAAGACACAAACAGAATGCATGAAACAGATACAAAGGGAAATGCAGGAAATGAAAAACTCCATGGAAAGTTTGAAAAACCGCTTAAATGAAGCTGAAGACAGAATCTCAGATCTTGAAGACAGCATGGGAGATCATGGCCATGAAAGAAAAGATCTCCTAAAAATAGTAAGGAACCAAGAAACAGCAATTCGACAGCTGCAAGATGATGCCAAGAGAAATAACATAAGATTAATAGGCATAAATGAAAAAGCAGGAGTCAATACTAATGACCTGCGAAGACTATTCACAGAAATAATAGCAGAAAACCTTCCAAACATGGGAAGAGAATCTGAAATACAGGTAGCTGAGGCATACAGAACCCCAATTAACCACAACCGAAATAATTCCTCACCCAGACATATAACAATAAGGGTATCAGATATACAGCACAAGAACAAAATACTAAAAGCTGTCAGAGAAAAGAAACAGATCACCTATGAAGGAAAGCCTATCAGAATCACGGCAGACTTCTCAACACAAACCTTTAAGTCAAGAAGAGCTTGGAGTGAAGTATTTCAAATCCTGAAAGAAAATAACTTTCAACCCAGATTGATGTACCCTGCA
>RJWM01043660.1:0-13430 GCA_004363535.1 Dasyprocta punctata | reverse complement strand
TTTTTATTTTTCTGGGCATGGTAGTGCATACCTGTAATCCCAGTACTGTGAAGGCTGAGGCAGGAGGATCGCTGGGTTCAAGGCAAGCCTGGGCTACTAAGTGAGTTCAAGGTCAGCCTGAACTGCATAGCAGAAACTGTCTGAAAAACAAACAAAAAATTTTTTGACAGGTTCTTGATAAATCACTAAATTGTCCAGGCCAGGGTCAAACTTGCAATCCTCCTGCCTCAGCCTCTCTGAGTGGCTGGGGTTCTGGGTGTGCATACCACACCCAGCTTAGATTTTTTTGTTTTTGCTTTCCAGATATAACAATATATTTTCTAAAATGTACTCAAGTCAAGTACTGTTTCACAATGTGGGTTGAGTCTCAGAACGGAGTGTTTTGTCCTGGAGCCAAGATGACTTTTATTTTTTTATTTTTTATTTTTTTGTGGCACCGGGGATCGAACTCACAGCCTCACACCTGCCAGACAGGCGCTTAAGTCACTGAGCCAAACTCCTGGCCCTGGTTTTTTGAGTTAGGGTCGCACAGGCCGGCCTTGCGCTCCCGTTGTAGCCCAAGCCAGCCTCAAACTCACAACGCTCCGCCTACCTCAGCCTCCTGAGTGCCGGGATTAAAGGTGTGCGCCACCACGCCTGGCTGCCAAGGTGACTTTTAGGCACCCTCCTGTGGCTCCTGGTGCCCACACCTTTCCACCAGGAGTCCTTGGTGGGATCTTGCTGGCCTCCTGCAACCACCATTCAGCACTGCCAGAGTCCTGCAGGGGAGGGGATGGGAGGGGAAAGGGAGGGGGAGGGGCGGGGGCGGGGCCAACCCCTCTGCGGGCTGCTTAGCTCACTCTCTCACAGAGCCACTAACGACCTTGTGCAGCGACCCAGCCTGCCAGGCGGGGCTCAGGTTAGGGATACCATGGCCAAGGTCACGTGCTCAGGAACCGGCAGAGCCAGGCTTCGGGCCCACAGTCTCACTGGTAGTGTATGCCTGTGATCCCAGCACTTGGGAGGCTGAGGCAGGGGGATGGCTGTGAGTTCAAGGTCAGCCTGAACTGCATGGCGCGATCCTGTCTCAACTCCCTCCTCGCCCCACACACACAAGAAAAGAACCTGATAGGAAAACACAGTGTCCTCCAGGCGTCCAGTCCCCTAGACACAGAGGTCCCCAGCCAGGCTGACCTCAGATGCGACGCCCTCAGGCAAGGAGCCCAGCCCCTTCAAGACAGCAGCAGGAGTGACACTGCGGTGGGCACTGGGGCCCCTGCCCGCTGGTCTGGGCAGGCACAGGATGTGGACCGAAGTGTCGGAAGGCAGCATCACCAGCAGGGTGGGGTCACAGGCTCTCATCTGTGTCCCCAGCTGCAGACACCCATACGGGGACGAAGGTGGCTTCCTGCTGTACCCACTCAGGGCCTGGCCTGGGCTCCGAGGAGGGGGAATGTGTGCTGACACGGCCCGGCCCACCCACATTCCGGAACTGACCAGGGCGCTGGGCCCCTGAGTCACCGCCGAGCGGGACGTAATTACAGGCACAGGCGCTGTCATTCGGCTATTTCCTTTCCTGGAGGAGCAGGCGTGGTTAGGCGACAGGTCTGAGCTGGGCAGTGCCAGCTCTTGGGACCCTAATTCTACCCAGGAGACAGGGCCCCTAAAGGTGCCGCACTGGCAGAAGGAATCTGGAGGGGCTGGTGGGACTGTCCTCACTAAGCCCGCATCTCGAGACCCCTGGACTGCACATTTTATGCTTTTTATCTTACTTTATTTTTGTACTTCAACTTTTTTGATATGGGTCTTACTGTGTAAGTCAGGGCTTGGCCTTGAACTCACAGCAATCCTCCTGCCTCAGCCTCCATTATCTTACTACATCTTCATGACAAGCCAGGAGTGGTTGCTGCTGGCACCCTTCCCGTGCCCCATGTAAATAAAGGCTGAGTGTTCTCTCCACAGGCCACTCATTCCCAAGCCCTTCTGTGTCTCTAAGACAACGTCCCCACGCTGATGGACCTGTCTGCTTCCAATTTGAGCAACAAGTCCTGGTCCCTTCCTCTCCTGCTGGATCAATCAATCAGCTGATTAACAGATTCATTAAGAGTCTTCCCACTGGGCATGGTGGTGCACACCTATAGTCCCAGCACTTGGGAGGCTGAGGCAGGAGTATCACCGTGAGCTCAAGACCAGCCTGTACTACATAGTAAGACCCTGTATGAAAAAAAATTTTTTTTTAATTAAGAGGCTTCCCTTCCCCCTAGCCTTTCTCCTGCTCACTTATCCTCCCTCCAGCTGTCAAGGCGACATGCTCAGTGCACACTAGTCGCGGTCTGCGCTAGGCAGCAGGGGCCTATGGCAAACTCCTGCCTTCGTATTTCTTTCATTTTTAAAAAAGGCGTTTACATTATTTGAAACTTTATTTTTATTTATTTATTTATTTATTTATTTTGCGGCACCTGGGATCAAACTCAACCTCATGCCTGCCAGACAGGCGCTTAAGCCACCGAGCCAAACTCCCAGCACTAGCTTTTTGAGACAGGGTCACACTATGTAGCTCAGGCCGGGCCTTGAGCTCGCATTGTAGCCCAAGCTGGCCTCGAACTCACAACACTCCACCTACCTCAGCCTCCCACGTGCTGGGCTTAAAGGCGTGCGCCACCACGCCCAGCTTATTTGAAACTTTAAAAGGGTGTGATGGCACATACCTCTAATCCTAGCAGCCTGGGGGGCTAAGGCAGGCGGATCCCAAATTCAAATTAGTGATTCAGGGACTGAGTGAGATGCTGTGTCCAAATTTAAAAGGGAAGGGGGTAAGGAAGACCATGCTTACCCAGCCCAGCCTCACCCAGGAGTCCGGTGCCACTGCACAGCTTGGGCTGATGTGTATCAGTTCATCTTGGAGATAGCTGGGCGGACGGACGGTGTGTTCCTGCTCAGAGCGACATCAGACTCAGCGTGAGGACACCCCACCATTTGTGTCCCTGCCACCCCCGGGGGCCATTTAGCCGTCTCTGACTTTTCCACCTTGCTGCACTGGGTCCCCAAGTCACTGCCACCTTCTCAAACCCCTGCAGACGTCCCTGACTCGTCTTCCCGAATGGACTGTGGGGACAGGGCCTCCAGGACCAGGTCTGCGACTCTGCAGGCCACACAGGCACCTGGAGCTGGGCACTGAACCCCTCGGGTCCTGTCCACAGTGGTGGAGACTTCGGGTGTACGGGGCCTCTGACGCCCACTGCGCTGGGAAGCGCTGCCGCCAGAGCCACCCTGTGCTCCAAGGGAGGAGCAGCAAATACCTCGAGCGTGGCTGGACGGTGCCCAGTGTCACGGGGCGTCTGCATCTCCCTGTGTCCTCCAGGGAGTGCGGAGACGTGTCCCCTGTGCCACAGAGGTGGGAGATGGACGGACCCACATGCAGGCCCTGCACGACTCTTCCTTGTCTCTCTGACTGTCCCTGTCATTCTTCATGCGCCACTTCCGGTCTTGGCTCTTCCCAGAAACCTCCCTGGACTCCTCCTGTCCTCCCGGGCTCTCCTCCTCTGACTTCTTGCAGGGTAGACTGGCAACGATTTAGTCACCTGCAGCCTGCCACCCCATTCCAATGCACCCCAGGTTCCTGATGAGACCCCAAAATGCTCTGTGCAGAAAAATCAGGCTAGGGCCGGGAGTTTGGCTCAGTGGCTTAAGCGCCTGCCCTGGCAGGCGCGAGGCTGTGAGTTCAATCCCCAGTGCCGAAAAAAAAAAAAAAAAAAAAAAAAGAAAAATCAGGCTAACAACTAGCAAGGTCTCACTAAGTTGTCTAGGCTGGGCTGGAAATTGAGATCCTCCTGCCTCAGCCTCTCAGAGTTCTGGGCCCTGGCTCGGCCACTGGTAGAGGACTGGGCATGTCTTCCTGGAGCACCATCGGGGCCCCAGGCCCATTCCTGGGCCTTTTTCGTTTTTCTTCTTTTGGGAGAGGGTCTCACTATATAGTTCAGTCTGGCCCTGAATTCACTTTGTAGCCCACGTAGGCCTAGAACTCATGGTCATCCTCCTGCCTCAGCCTCCCAAGTAGTGGGATTACAGGAGTGCACCACCACACCCAGCTCCATCTCTGGTTTCAGATGTCCACAAAATGCCACGAGTTAGTCACCCTGCATCCTCTCCAGGCCTCGCAGGGAGGAGACTCTCCACCTTTGTCGTCAGCAGTTTGCTATTTTATTGCTGTTCCCTGCTTTTTTCCTTATGGGCATTTCCTTGTGGCTTTTTTTTTTTTTTTTTTTTTGTACTGGGCTAAACCAGGGTCTTCACACTGAACTTCATTCCCAGCTCTCCTTACATTTACAAGGTCTCCTATGATTCAGACTGGTGGTGTTAAACTCACAACGTAGTCCAGGTTGGCCTTGAACTCCCAGCAATCCTGCTGTCTCAGCCTCCTGCGTACTCGGACTACAAGCGTATGCCACCACACCCACCGTTAGTTTTTATTTTGAGACTGGTTCTATCTAAATTGCTAAGCTGCCCATACTGGACTGGAACTTGGATCCTCCTGGGACCCTCTGCGCCGCCCGGAGTGCTGGGGTTACCGGCCTGCGCCGCCACGCCCAGCCCACACGCCTGCTTTACCGTGCAGGCTTTGGCCAGGCCCGTCTCGGGTGGCGCGCAGGGATAGTTTCCCAAGTGCCCAGACCGACCTGGTCTCGAACCGCCTGCGGGAGGGGAGTCCCCGACCTGCCCTGGCCCAGAGGTAGGAGGCGGGCAGCGGGGAACCTGGGGGAGGGGCGACCTTCCCCGGGGCAGGGCAGGGGCAGGGCCAGGGCTGGGCGAGGTCCCCCGCCTGGTGCCACAAAGGCCTGTTGTAGAAGAGGCTGGAAGGAATGCGGCCCGGGGAGTCGGGCGGCGGGGCGGGGCCGGGCAGGCGCCGCCTCTCACCTGCCCAGGTGGCTCGCATTTCCCCGGAGCGCGGCCGGGCGGGCGCAGGGCACAGGCGCCGGGACGGGACGGGACGGGGACATGGCCGGGTAGAGCGAAGCCCCGGCGCCCGGCGGCAACATGAAGAAGAACCCGGCGGTGCCGGGCACCCTCAGCAAGCTCTTCGGGAAGAAGCACGCCAGCCCCACCTCCACGTCCCTCTATGCCACCAACCCGCCCTGGATCTTCACCCAGGAGGCCCCCGACGGGGGGACCCGGGACTTTGGTGAGCGCGGCCACGGGGAGGGCGGGGAGGAGGCGGCCGGGGCCGCCGCAGCCGCCAGAGACCGGCCCGGCCTCCTGGGCCCCCCGAGGCGCTCCCCGTCCCCGCCGGCGTTTGCTCCCTGACATTGCTGCAACCCCAGCCCCGCACCCCTACCCCGGGCAGGTCCGCATGCCACTGAGTCAGGGCTGCGCCCCAGGTCTAGGGCCAGGGTGCCCGGCTTCCCTGACCAGAGTCTCCCAGGGCAGAGACTGGGGGTGCTCCCCAGCACCCACACCTTTGGCTCCGTACCGGCCAGGCCTGGCAAAGTCACCAGGAGCCGCTGCAGAAGGGTTCCCAGCCTGCTGTGACCCCCGTCCCGCAGCGCCCTGCCAGGCCTGGGTCGACTGGGGCTCACCTGAGGGGCTCAGATGGGACCCCGGCTGCTGCCAGCCCCAACCAGTCCAGTGTCCCAGCAGACGCCTGAGGACACGCCCATCCGGCCTGGATCTGGCCGGGGTCACCAGGTCCCTGCGTATTTGCGCAGTGGCCCTCCAGGAGGGGGTAGGGACAGGAATTCACTGCTGGTGTGTGGCCTGCGGCTGGGGATGCTGTGGTGGCAAAGGACCGAACGGACCCTTTGCCCCAGCCTCGGCCTCTGCTGTGACTCAGCTCGGCACCGGGTTGCACAGTCAAGTAGGGGCGCGTGGTCGGGAGCACAGGAAACAGGGGGAGCCCCCACCCCCACCCCAGCCCACCCAGAGGGTCCTGGCCAGCGGGGATGCAGGGTGTGCTGTGCGCCTTCCCAGCCCGGGTGCGAGGGGTTCTCGAGGGGTTCTCGGAGCTCCAGGCCCAGAGGAGGAGGGCCAGGCCATCCCGGCTGGGAATGCGCAGGGCCACGCAGCAAGGCCCAGTCACCTCCCGGGCAGAAAGGAAACGTCACACGGCAAACACCCACGGACTGCTCCTAGGTGCAAGGTTCCATTCTCAGATCTTTGTTGATTCAGGAATCTTTATCTGGAGTCTGGCGCTATTATTAGTTTCTATTTGAAGAAGGAGGAGAACTAGACTGAGGGCGGTTAGGGGACAGCTCCCCGTCACAGACTTTTTTAATTTAATTTAATTTTATTTTTTGCGGCACCGGGGATTGAACTCACAACCTCGCACCTGCCAGACAGGCACTTGAGCCACTGAGCTAAACTCCCGGCCCTAGTTTTATGAAGCAGGGTCGCACTATGTAGCTCAGGCTGGCCTTGCGCTCACATTATAGTCCAAGCTGGCCTCGAACTCACAACGCTCCTCCTACCTCAGCCTCCCGTGCTGGGATTAAAGGCGTGCACCACCACGCCCGGCTCCGTCACAGACTTTAAATGGCCGAGCTAGGGCCTCCCCAGTGCTTGCAGTGTCTCAGACAATGTCCCGTCCAGCAAAATCATTACAGTAAAAGACGCACTGCCATGAACCCCCCTCAAATACTCCCCCTCTCTTTGAACACACTTATCATTTATTTGGTGGTGGTGGTTTTGTTTGCTTTTTGCTATGTAGCCCAGGCTGGCCTTGAGCTCTGGTCATTCTCCTGCCTCAGCCTCCTGAACTCTGGGATTACAGGTCTTTGCCGCCACACCTGGCTATCCCCATCATTCTTGTCACTTTCTGAAGCGGGTCTGGAAGTACTCTTTCCTGAGTGTCTTTAGAAGGTGCGATCAGGCCTGGGGAGATAGCTCAGTGGCACAGTGCCTGCCTGGCAAGCACAAGGTCCTGAGTTCAATTCCCAGCAAACCCCCCCCCCCAAAAAAAGGTGTGATCAAAAATACGGTGAGTGCTGCTGCCAAGTGCCATCCAACAGAAAGGTGGGCTGGTAAACACGTGACACTGTGTCCTACCCACTTCGTTCACTGGCTCTGGCACTGTGTGACTTCTGTGTCTTCCCCAAAGTCAGAATGACTGTGAAGCAGAATCAGTTCAGGGCATCGAGGCAGCCCCAACAGTGAACCCAAAGACACTGGGTGATCTAGAGGACTTCCAGAGAAGCAGCTGCAGGAGGCAGCAAGAACTACGGGTTAAGTGTGTTGGAAGCAAGGCGGAGGGATTTAAAAAATTTTAAGGGTAAGCATTCCCCGTGTTTTCCCATCACCCGTGCCAGGCTCAGTGACTTTAGTAGACTTGGGGAGCTGTGCGGTGGTCACTGTAACGCAATCCGAGGACTGGTGGTGACCCCCGAGGCCCCCATCTGAACTGAGGCGGGGCCAGCTCCTGGCCGAGTTCCCTCTGGGGGGCAGTGACACAGGGTGACTGGCGGGGTGCCTGCCTGAGAACCTGGCTCGGGGTAGGGGAACCCAGCCAGCTTCACTGGTCCTTTCCCTGTTTTGCCACTGGATTCAGTGCCCCAGTGAGAGAAGAGGGCCCCTCCGTGCTGTCACCAGTCGGGCAGGCTGGAGCCCAGGTACGGCTCCCCTGGCCCCCAGGCGAGGCCGGGCTTCAGCTGACTCAGCCGCTGAACCTGCACATGGATGGGGGTGTGGGCACCCCGACCAGCTGGGTGTTCCCTGGGCTGCCAGAGGGCAGGGCTGAGGCCACCTTCCTGGGAGTTTGGGGCTGGAGAGGGAAGGGGCGGAGCTCGGGGTGGGATGGAGAGGCCCGCCGGCCTTGGGGTCCTGCCTGTCCCTAACACAGGGCTGCCCCGACCTGGCCCTTGCTTCTGTTCTGTGGGGATGGTGTCCGCCCTGGCGCCATCGAGGAGCTGGGAGAGACAGGCGCGCAGCCCTAGACGCGTTCCCGCCCGGCCCTTGGGGAGAGCGGGTCCAGCCCCCACCCAGCCCCAGACGCTTCCCTTCCTCCATGGCTGTGCAAGGGGAGCCTCCTCGGATTCAGAGGGCTGGGATCTGGGCTCCCGGGGGCCCTGGAGTCTGTGACATTGCGGGATGAGATTCCCGTGGGTCTTGGAAAACTGGCTGGGAAAGGGGTGGGGGTGGGGTCAGACAGGGGCGTGTCGGGGATTAGAGTGAGGGGGAGCCCTGTGCCGCAGCCCTGGAAGGGTCTCTGCCCAGGGTGGGCTTCCCACAGCAGGTGAGATGCGAAGGTGAGGCCGGGAAAGCTTTCTTGAAAGAATTTCCCAGCCGGGCCTGGCCTGCCTGTGATCTCAGTCCTTGAGAGGCTGGGGCAGGAGGACTGCCAGAGTTCAGGGCCAGCCCCAACTAGTGAGAAGCATCTCCTCCGCGTGCACTGAAGCAATGAGAAGACCTCACTGAACACAATCGCAATCCAAATGAAGCTTTCTTCCCTCCCTCAATGCAAATAATTGTGCTTGAGATGCCTGAGAAAGCAAAGATGTGGATCTCTGTGAATCCCTGATAAGGGGCTGGGCTGTGACCAGATGGAGGACTCCCTCTGGCCCCTTCTTAGGGATGCTCTTGTTGGCTGGGGGACTCTGCCTGTCCCCCCCCCCCCCCCCCCCCCCCGTTCCTCATATGTCACAGTGGTTTCATCACAATCACCTAGGATTTTTCTTTTTTTAAACAGAGTCTTGCTATGTAACCAGGCTGATCTTGAATTTGTGATCCTCCTGCCTCAGCCTCTCAAGTACTGGGATTATGGGTGTAGGGCTTCAAGCCTGGCTCAAGACAATTCTTTTGTTTTCTTTTGTCTTGTTTTGCTTTGCTTTGCAGTTCATTATGTAGCCCAGGCTGGCCTCGAATTTGTGGCAATCCTGCCTCAGCCTCCTGAGTGCTGGGATCCAGGCATGCACCACCACACCCAGCTAGGACACTTCTTTAAAATATAGCTCCCATGGGCCCCTCCTCAGGTCCAGAAGTGAGGGCCCAGGCCCTGGGTGTCTACCCCACTGAGGGGGAGTTTCTTTGTGAAGCCAGGTTGGAGCATCCTGGGGTTTTCTTCCCGGTGTGGCACTGGGGAGCTGGGAACTCACTCTTGGAAGGACAATGGGAATAGATTGAAAGTAAGAGCGTAGGGAATGTAACTGGGCTTGCTGGTGCACGCCTGTAATCCGAGCACTTGGGAGGCTGAGGCAGGAGGAGCGTTGCGAGTTCAAGAGCAGCCTGGGCTACAAAGTGAGCTCAAGGCCAGCCTGAACTGCATAGTGAGACCCTGTCTCAAAAAAAAAGAAAAAGAAGAAGAAAAAGTGCAGGAATGTGGCAGTCCCCATCCCCGGACCCTGATCCCGCATCGCAGGCTCAGCGAAAGCCTAGGGAGCTGTGAACCCCAGAGCTGAGCACCCATTTCCGGCTTGCAAGAAGAGATCCTGTGCTTTCAAGGGGTGGGAAGGAGGCTCGTGTTTACTCTGCCGCAGGAGGTGTGCCGTGGGCCACCCGGGTGCACGCATGCGCACACAGCCTGCCGCGGCCCATTATGTAAGCGCCGCTCCCTGGCGTCCACTCCTTCACCCTGCAGACCAACTTGGGCTGCGCTTTCTCTCGCTGCCGGTAAAACAACGGCAATGGGATCATTATTATTGGTTACCAGTGCCTGACCTAGGCCCTGTGCTAAAGCCCACCTAGGGCCGTGATGGCGAACCTATGGCCTGTGTACGCGACCGTGGGCTGTTATCATCAAAAGCTCTGATAGCCCAGAAGCGTTACGTGGCTCAGAGTCACCGCAGCCAATGGCAGCTCAACGTTTATTTAAGGGACGCACCCCCCCACACACAAGCCTGGCTACGCCCCGCAACACACACACTTGGATTTTGTTTTTTGTTTTTTTATTTTGACAGGACTGGGGCTGGAACCCAGCACCTATGCTTTCTAGGCAAGGACTCTGTCACTGAGCTGCATGCACCCCTGGCCCTCTCCTAGGATTGTTTGATTTTTGTTTTCTGAGATGGGGTCTTGCTAGCTCATTCAGGCTGGCCTCAAAAATCACAGCGACTGTCCTGCCTCAGCCTCCTGAGTGCTGGGATCACAGGCATACGCCATCACGTCAGGCTCTCCTGGGAGAATCTGACTGGCAGATTGGGCATGAACGGGGAAGTTGACCTGCTGTCCTGCACGTTGGACAGTGGGCCTAGCTAGGAAGCAGGGGCCAGTGCGCTGTGCCCCCACTGTCGTCCCCACACGGGGTCCTTGCAGCTGCCCACCCCAGGGCTCCTCCCCTGCTGTCCTTTCCTCCCCTGCTCCTCTTACCCCAACCTCGACACCCCAGCCCAACCTTCAGTGGCCCCTCTGCCCTTAGACAAAGGCAGGGTCAGGCCTGCTGGGGGTCAGGCCTGCTGGGGCTTGCTGGGACAAACTGGCCTTTGCCGGTCTCACCCTGTGGACCTGCTAATTAGCAAGGAAGGGCCTCATTAAGGTCATTTGTGGGTTACATTCACACGGGGCCACCCTGCTGCTCCCCTGTGCGCGGCAGGGGCTCCCCCTCATTACCCGTGCTGTGCCGTTCCTGCAGGAGGGGTGAGGTAGGAGCGGGAGGCGGTCTGTTTGGGGTCCTCCTGGTCAGGACATCAGGTCCCCCACACTGAATGAGGCCTCAGCCTCCCAACCCTTGGAACCCAGTCAGACCTGCGCCCAGCGTTTGGGGGGCCCTGGCAAGTTGCTGCTCCCCACCCTGACCCCCACCGTCTCCCCTCCCGGCCAGCTGACTTCCTTTCCCTTCCTGCAAAGCAGGGGTGATTAGCCCGCCTTCCAGGGGGGAACCAAGCTTAAAAGAGAGCCCACACTTGCCAGGCACTGCAGACGGGAGCGGGTGGGTGTGCGCTGGTGGAAACCCGAGGCCGTCGCTCCCTCTGCAGGTTTACACTGCAGGCATCGGAGGCCGGGGAAGAGAAGGTTCCCTACTCGTCCCCTCGCTGTGCGAGCTGTGTCCACAGGGAACTGGATTCTAGAGTCAGGTTGCTTGGGTAGCACATAGAACCTCCCTGAGCCTCAGTTTTCTTATCTGTACATTAGGAATGAAAATGCTATTTCCCTGCCGGGCATGGTGGTGCATGCTTGTAATCCCAGACAGGGAGGAGGCTGAAGCCGGAAGATTGCAAGTTCAAACCCATCATGGGCGATTTAGACAGGCTCTGTCTTAAAGAACTGGGTTTACCTGTCCAGGAAAGGAGCTGGAACCTAGGGCCAGCCCCTCCCTCTTCGGGCCTCTGTGTCCCCAGCGTAAGGACTCAAAATGACCCCGTCACCTGCTTCCCTGTGGCTGTCACTATGAGTACAGGTAGGGCTTCCCCATAATTTGCAAGTGGCATAAGCTGATTCAATCCAGAAGCTCAAACCCTGAGAGGGAGGCAGGGCGGGGCAGGGACAGCAATGAGGACACGGATGACAATGACGAAAGCCACTCACCCGCCATTGCTGAGCACAGTTGTCTGCTAGGGGCGTTGCTAACATTCTCTGTGGCTTGTCTCATTGTCCCACAGCTGTCCACCCGCAGGGACCACGGGCACAATGACAAAGATGCGGAAGCAGGCTCAGACACCTGGGAGCACTCCCAGGGTACGTGGCTGAGGGACAGAGCAGGGACAGAGCCCAGGTGACCTCCCTGTGGCCCCACACAGCTGGAACCCCAAACCTCCCCCACCCCATCCTCTCCAGTCCCCAGGGTGGGGGGAGCTGCAGTCTCCCGGTAGAAACTGGAGGTGGCACCCTCTTGCTTGGGACCTAGAATTATTTTGGAAGCAGATTTGTTTGGGCGTTGCATGGTATTTCTCCCAGCCCTAGTCCTTGAGAGTGGTAAATGAAAACCCTCCTGCAGGATACGGTGGCGAGAGATTGTTAGGAAGTCCTAAGGACGCTTTGCATGTCCCGTCAGCACGGGGACCTGATGGGGCGGAGACTGGTGCTGTTTTACTGTCAGGTTTGGGCAGATGGACGCAGAGCTGGATTTACCAGTTTTATCTGCATTATAAGTGCGTCTGTTAGCATCCAGGCCTGGAGTTGTGTGCTTTTTGTTTTGTTGGTGCTGGGAATTGAACTCACAACCTTGTGCTTGCCAGGCAGCTGCTGTGCTGCTGAGCTATATCCCCAGCCCTTTTTGTTTGGTTTGGTTTGGTTTTCAGTACTGGGGATTGAACCCAGGGCTTTATTTATTTATTTATTTATTTTTGGTACTGGGGATTGAACTCACAACCTCGTGCCTGCCAGGCAGGCACTTTCACCACTGAGCTAAATCTCCAGTCCTATTTTTTGAGACAGGGTCTCACTATGTAGTTCAGGCTGGACTTGAACTCACTTTGTAGCCCCGGCTGGTCTCGAACTCACAACGATCTTCCTGCCTCAGTCTCCCCAGTGCTGGGATTAAAGGCGAGCGCCACCACGCCCAGCTCAGGGCTTTATTTATTTTTCCCCCAAGAGCTTTGTAAAATTTTTAAAATTTGAGAGAAGGTCTTGCTAAACCACTAAGTGCCCAAGTAGGATTTGAACTTGCCATCCTCCTGCCTCAGCCTCCCAAAGTACTGTGCCGGAATTACAAGCATGGGTCACCATCTGCAGCTTCCAGTTGTCTCAACAGGGCTGCGGCCCTCCAAGACTCAGGATGGGTTCCCAAGGCTTCCGCTGGGCTGCTGTGGCCCCCAGCTCGCTGGAAGACCCTCCCTGTCTCTGGAGGGTCCTGGGCAGCTCCTTCCTCCGGAGGTGCCGCGGCCACCTCTCTGACCCTCACGTGCAGCGACTAAAAGCAGCCAGCATCAGGGTGTGGCACAAAGGACTCCCGTGGAAAGAGGGGAAGAGGGTCCCAGGGTGCTGGGACAGGGCCCTCTGTGACACAGCAGCGGCCCCTCCCCCTCTCGCAGCCTCCTCACCTGGGGGAGGGGCCGCTGCTCCAAAAGGTCCATTCCAGGGTCACCAACACTGCGACCCAGTTCCCTTACTCCTGGAGGAAAGTCCCTGGGCTTGGCCTCTTGTCTATCTAGCTCTGTCCTTGGCTTTGAGGGGACAAAGGCTCGGCCTGGCCTTGAGCCCTTGGAGGGGGGACCTATCCACGTGACCCTTGGGGTGGTGCCTGGGGGGCCCCAGAGGCCTGGTGGGTTCCAGTCACACCCCTCTTTTCTCTTTGGGGTGGGGGAAGCTTCAAACAACCCGGGTTTATTGTCTCAAGGTGCCGACTGAAGAGGCTAGACACTGGCGGGACTCTGACCCCTGGGCCGGCCCCGGGGGACTCAGTGTCTGCTTCTTCCTGTCCCTGGCCGCCCCCTTCCGTCTTCACAGCCTCTGTGTCCCTTGCCCACAGCCAAGTGACAGGGCCCAGGCCGTGTGACCCTGGAGTGGGGGGTCGGTGTCCCCGCAGCTGACTCCATCCTGGTCTTGACCTTGTCCTACCAGGCTTCGGGCGGCCACGTCTTCTCTGCTGCCCC